>VWZX01001927.1:0-58689 GCA_013399015.1 Galbula dea | reverse complement strand
GGGGGGAATAAAAAGATGGGTTGACTGGGGTTTTTTTTGCTTTGTGTTGTGACAGTTCTTTCATCTCTGATTGAGAGTAGCTAGGCAGTGTTTCCTGGTAGACAGCCCAAAACAGCATCTAGTCCAAATGTGCTTTGTTTGCTTTCTCCCTGCTTAGGCAGCGAGTGTGCTTGTATCAGCTAAGCTTGTGCTGGCATTCCCATTGCTAGCCAACCCAGGGCCTGAATCAGGATCAATATTATCAGCCTTCATGCTGATGACTTGGAGTCAAAAAAAAAAAACCCAAACAACCTACCAGAGGCCAAATCCAAGCAGTTGTTCCCAGTGTAGTGTCACTCTTAACAGTTTCTGCCTTTGTGGAATGCTATGGTGACAGGAACCTGTTTCAGTAGACTGGCTCACCTTGACCTCTTGGTAGCAACAAAGCAGACTCCAGGGATTTACTGAATGTGCTGTGAAGACAGTTGTTTTCTTTTCTTCCCAAAACACCTTTAAACCATTCAGCTCTCTGCATATTGACTTGACAGGTGCACTATTCCTGTTGTCAAGGAGTATCTGACTTGTTGCAGTTCAGGTGTTTGTTCATGGAATTTAGGATCTGTAGAGACAATCCATCAACAAACCAGTTCCATTATTCAGGTCTGCCCTAGAGCTGCTTACACTCTTCTCTCTCCACTTTTCTTCTCTGCCTTTACCTTCTCACCACAGCACAATTAAACTATGACTTAATTCTGTAATAAACCCAAACTGGTCTAGCTTAGCCAGGGAATTGGTTTTGGCTTACTTGAACTTTTCTTTTAAAAGTGAGCAGTTGCTTTATTTTAGATGGAATAAAGGTTTCTGGAGATTCTTGTCTCCTTACAAATAAAAAATTAATCTGTGCTTGTAGAATAAATAACTCCACATTTTTTGGTGTTGTAGGAGAGCAGTGACATAGAAGAGAAGCCAGTATTACTAGACGTAGCTTTAGATTTCATCTGTTGCCACAGCATTTGAACTGCACATGGGTTGGTCTGTGGCAAACTCTTTATATTTTACTGCCCTTTCAGATGCATCCTAGTTGTCCTAAAGCTTCTTCTAGGAGCACAGATGCAATTGCTCATGTTGGATGTCATAGTGGACCTAGTAGATGATCTTTGTATTAGCTGCTCTCCAGAGTCCCTGCACTTCTCATGCTTTTCATGGTCAGTAAAATATTCTCTTGGATTTTTGGTGTTAGACTTTATTCAAAGCCAAGAAGTGGCACCAGATGATGTCTGGTTCCAGCAGCTTAGGAATTCCTATCTCAGTCTACAGTAAAAGCAAGCAACAAGGAACGTTTTGGTGTTCCTCTTGGTTCCAGCAGGTGGAACTAGATGGCTGCTCAAAATAAGTCTAAGGTATTTCATCATTTAGTAAGGGGTGGAGGGAGAAGCTCCTAAACAGAAGGCTTTGGGAGAGTCAGAGTTCAACTGCTGATATGTCAGCATTCGTAGTGTAGTCTTAGCACACAATCTAGTATCCTAACAGGTTTTTTTAATATGCAGAACCAGGTTTTGTCTACAACCCTTTGAATTTGGTTGTAACAAAATTGCTATGAAGATGCTAACATTGAGCTTTCCTCCACAAAAGTAGTCCTAGAGGTATTAGTCCTAGATGGTCTTACATGGATACCTTGAGTCATGTTTCCAGGACATGTTGGTTTTGGGGTGGGTTTTTGGTATGTGTGTGTTTTGGGGTTGTTTGGTTTTGGTTTTTGTTTGGTTGATTTGGGGTTTGTTTGGACTTCATTAGTATTATTTTGGGGTTTTCTTTACCATTTCTCTGTCTCTTAAGGTAAATAACTTCTAATCAAAAAGAACTGCAGGACTCTGAGCACCAGTGTGGGGCTGAAGGGAATGGAGGCAGAAAGAAAGCCTGTGAGGAAATCCTGACAGGAATAGTTCTGGTTTTTTCCTTAGAAGTACTGGGAAAGGTTAGGAAGGGGATAAGTTTGGATATTTATCTAGACTATGTCCTTCTTGAAGAAAGGATGTTTCATTTCTCTGTAATAAAATTGCAGTTTACTCTGGTTTTAAGTATTTGGTTACAATACTGAAAGTTTTCTTAAGATTTAGTAATTTTAAATGTCTACGTGTCCTTCATTGCACTTAAGTGGCAGTAACAGTCAACTATTAGTCTTAGAACAAGGTGTGAAAGATTTGGTTTTGTTGTGTTTTTTATAATTGGATCTTTGCCTTTCTAGGGCTTTAGGTCTGCTTTTTGGTCTGGTGTTCCTCTGTGTTGATACCATAGCTGTAAGCGTTATCTGCCTTATCCCCTGCTTTAGGATTCATGCAGATCTTTCATATTCAGAAGTTACAGGTTCTTAATGACTTGGAAAAAGTGGCAGTTCTTTAACAAAACACAATACAGTACTTTGTGGATCATGCTTGTACAATCACTGTTGCACTTAAGGTCATTCATTGTTATTATGAAATATTTCCTGTAGGATCAGTAGTGTAGGTATGTAACATTCACAGCTTGTAGTGATTCTTGATTAATTTTTCTCTTTTAATAAAGAATCAGACCACAGTATCCCAGCATGATAGGGTTTGAAGGGACCTCTGGAGATCAGCTAGTCCCACCCCCTGCAAAAGCAGTGTCACCTAGAGCAGATTGCCCAGGTGGGTTTGAAATCTCTCCAGAGGAGGAGACTTCACAACCTCTCTGGGTAGCCTGGGCCAGAGCTCTGGCACCCTCACAGCAAACTATTTTTTCCTCCTGTTCAGGCGGAGCCTCCTGGGTTCCAGTTTGTGCCCATTACCCCTCATCCTGCCACTGGGCACCACTGATAAGAGTCTGGCCTCATTCTCTTGCCCCCACCCCTTAGATAGTGATAAGCATTTAGAAGATCCCCTCTTAGTCCTCTCTTCTGCAGGCTAACTAGCCCCAGAGCTCTCAGCCTTTTCTTGTAAGAGAGATGTTTGTACATAACTTTGCTCTTAACAAAACAATTTGATTGACTTCTGTTGTTTTCTTACACTGTTCCACAGCACTTACTGTGAAGTCTGTTGTAAAGGAATATCTGACTTGTTGTGATTCAGGACTACTAGAGAGCTGGAAGATTTCTGTGGCACCTTCATGTTGCTTTATATTTATTTTTCATCTTTCAGCTCCGTGAAGAAGTGACCACTGGAGTTACTGCTGACAAAAGTACAGTCTTGGCAAGTGTTATTACTGCTTGCAGAAGGCTTTTCTCTCAACCTCCCAAAGGTGATTATAACTTTGATCAGTGATGTGAAGCAAATTGCATTCCTTGCTGAGGACTGCACTTGTGTGCCACTTCAGGTTTGTGGTCTGTGGGGAAGGAAGTTCTTCTACTAACCAGCCATTAATCTTGAGACAGAACATAGATGTATGGGATTTTTCTGAGCTACTAAAGAATGGCTGCAGTTTGCTCAACTTCATGCTATTGCAATGCACTTTTCTGTTAAACTAAGCTTGTCTGTCTCTGGTTTAAGGAGTAGCTTTACTTTGGGGTATTAAATACATTTGATATTTTCTTGTCAACAGTAGTAGATTGATTTATGGAAACCTAGTAGAGCTTTCCAACAAAAAGATAAGAACAAAACCATTCTTGCAGTCTGTATGTTGGTAGCTTCTTTGGTGTTGTGTACATTCAGCTTGTGATTGCCAAAATGTAGTGACAGAATTGTAAATGAAAAAAAACCAATTATGAGCTCTTTTAACTCTTTTTTTTTTAATAGGATTTGAAAAATATTTTCCTAATGGGAAGAAAGCTAATGGAACTAAAGGTACAGCTGGAGAAACAAAAGGTACAAAAAGCTGCTTGATTTAGGTTCTTTTTGTGGAATGTGCATTTGTTAAGACTACATTTTAGCATAACGTTGTGGATTTGGGCTTTGAAGGATTTTTTTATGTTTTAGGGAAGATGTTTCTGTGCCAGATTAGTTTAAAAGTGAAAATCAATGTATTTTTTCATACCATGTATATCTCCTAGAATAGTATTTATTTTCTCTTATGGGGATCCTGTCCTTAAATTCTTGTTTTACTGTTTCCTCTTAGTTGACATTAGTCATACGTTCAGAGATTCTCTGTGTGTATAGTTCTCAGCTTTTCCTAGAGCAAGCTAAAATGCCCACTTTATTGTATGGAATAACCAGAATGGTCATTCTGGATGATGATTCAGGCCCAGCTCATTAACCAGAACCAACCATATAGCTTGCTGCTTGAGAGAGGAGTTTGTAGTGACAGTGTTAGAAGGAGCCCAGTCTTACAAGGAGGGAGGTGAATCTGGAAATCTGTAGCCATAACAGCCACTCTTGTATCAGAAATCTATAGAACACATCTTCAAAGGAGAGGCAGCAAGCCTCTGAGACTCTTATAAGAGCAGCAGTAGCAGCAGTTTTTCTTCCACTAGGCCTTGAATAAAATCTAGTGTCATGCCTGGGTGCCTGAATTGCCAAGCTCTTGAAAGAGCTAGGCTTGGAAGAGGCATGTGTTAGTGCTGTGCTCTGTCTCACTCTCTTGGGCGTGTTGACACATGACATAATGCTGTCTCATGCAGTCACCTTGTGAGTTGGATGAGTAGAGACTGACTAAGGTGGACTCCTCAGCTGTAGTTGGCTGTTCCTGTGCTGTGCTTGTATCTAGAATATTAAAAAGGATGCCAACCCGTTATATCAATAAGCCCCGAGCTTTAAGAGGACCATAGTGTGACTGGAGGGGTGAATTATGGGAGAAAGAGATGGTACTTAGAGCCAAACTCAGTGAAAGACTCCACCTATTCATCCCCTCTCAACCACCAGCAAAATGCTTAGAATAATCTTTCATGTCCTGGATTTGTGCAGTAGAAATAGGTTTTGTGCAGTCTCTGTATAATAGTTTTCTTTTATACTTGGAACATTCTTGGTGCCTAAGTGTCATCAGTTACACACTGTACAGACCTCTCTTCTGATGGTAACTGTATGAGATTAGATGTCTCTATGCCAGCTAATGGACTATAGACATGTTTTTCTATGGAAAATGCAGTTTCTCATGTCCTCTAATTACAGTAGCATTGCAAACAAGTCCATTTTTCAGAACAACTCTTTAATTTTAGAGCTAATAAATATAGTGTGAGATTGGTATAAGATGTAAAGATGTGTTCTTTGTTACGTTTTATTTTTCTTAGAAGCAAAACAAGCTAGTGCCAGACAGCCTAGTGGGACTAGTAGTGGCGGAGGTGGCAGTGGTGGTAAAAAAGGTGGCAAGAAAGAAGAAACTAACTGGTGGACCAGATTACAGAAGGTCTGTCTTAAAAACATCTCTGTCTTGTCCCCATGAAATAAACTTGTGTGTTACTTGCTTTTTTGAGCTATATTCTCATTGCATAAATCCTCCTCAAGTCTCCTGTGCCTAGTGTTTCATGCTAACTGGCTGTAGGTGGCTCCCCACTCCATGGCTTTCATACGTGCTCTGTATATACCTTCAGAGGCATCTAACCTGCTTCAGAAATGTTAATGGGGTTTTAAGCTATGTGAATATTGCTGCTAGTGGTCAGTATTCTTACAGTGAAGCCTCAGGCCTTTAAAGCCTTTATATTTTGTTTCAGAATGTCAATTTATAACACTTGCTGTTAAATGTAGTTTACTGTTAGCTTTTCTGACCTAACAGAATACTTAATTTTTGAAATTTGTATTTATTGTCTTTAGCTGTAGCACAAAGATGATAGCATCTGGAAATGGAAGGATATAAAGAATATTTTTCTGGTTTTACTTAGTGGGCATATTTTTTTTTCCTCATTCCTGGGGTTTTCCTGTTGAGTTGTTTGGTTTTCTTTATTTTTTTTTTTGCAGTTTATGCATGTAGTCCTGGAAGGCAGAGAAAATTGTTGTAGACTGGAGAGAGAAAGGTCACATAAGAGATGGCCAGGATTTTTTTTTTATATATATATATATATATAAGTAGTTCATAGATCAAAACTGTTCAATTGCTGTTTGTAAAACACTTCAAACTTTTTCTACTGATGTTGCAATTACTCAGAAGTTACTGAAGTGTGTTCATGCAACAAAATACAGCTTTGTTTGACATTCTGTGTGGTAACTTTGAGGGCAGGGAATAGAAGCCACAAGTAGGTGCTAGAAACTGTTTGTTATGTTGTATCAGAGACCCTCAAACCCTTTTTTCTCCCTCCCTTTCCTAGGGTGACATTCCATGGGATGTCAGGGAGTTTCGGATGTACGTAGTGGGAAGTTCTTTGTTCTGGACGATGGTTGTATATTACTTCTTCTTCAGGGTCCCTGGGAGAGAAATCACCTGGAAAGACTTTGTCAATAACTACCTTTCTAAAGGAGTGGTGAGTAGTGAGGAGAATTGAAATGGAAAATCAGTGTGCTGAAGATGATCACTTCTGCCTCCTTGCTTATGCTTGTATTCATGTGTCTGGAGTGACAGCTGGCTCCAGAGTAACTCTTGAAGGAGAAAGGGATCAGCTTTTCTTCTTACTCAGTTCCTTGATCTGTTGTTCTGGATGACTGTGTGAAGATTTGTGTAGGATCAAGAGAGGAGAGGGAGTGAGCAGCTCAGGAGAGGACTTTTTTGTTAGTAGCTTGCATTGATGCCAGTTTGAAGAGGCAGTGCAACTACAGTCTCTCAGCACAAGATCTTATAGTACAGGTAAGCTGACCTAATGGCTTAAGCAGGCACAGGAGCTTCCCTCAGAAGAAACTTACTTTTAAGCTCAAACACTTCCACAAGCCCACCTCCTTGGAAAGATAAAGAACTTTGCTGCTTGTTTCATGCCTTAAATCAGCTCTTCAGGGAATCTGAGGAGCAACAGTCCAGACAGTAAGATGGGGATGGGAACTGAAGAATCTCTTCCAGGGGCAGTAAATTGGCATAACTGTGTTGTAAAACACCCTCCCTTAATTGTTTTCTCCTCTCTTATTTCTTCTTTCCTTTCTGCCTGGAGCCACTACTGGAGCAATCATTTTATCATTGCTGTACTGTCTCACAATAGAACTTGGCAGCTTCCACACTTGAAGTAGTAGTTTGGTGATCCTCTGAAGTTCAGGAGGTAGTCTGACACAGGCCTTTTCCACTTCAGGAGCCACTAGCTCTTGGCTCCGTTACCAACTCTGCCTGCAGCTTAGGAAAACATTGGCTTCATTCCTCCTCTGGGTTTCAGACCTGAGATTTTGTGTTAACAGCATGTTCCCTACCCACCCACTACTTTGGTAAGGTGCTAAACAGGTTGTTTCCTACCTTTCTTTGCCTTACTGATCTAGACTGCCTTACAGTCCTGTCCTTAATTGACAGTTATGTATGCATCTTGTGGAAACACTTACTGATTATATTTGTCATGAAGCAATAAGACACTAGCCCACTAAAAGGATTAGCTGAGCTGTTACAGTGACCGAAGCCTGAACCCTTGTTGCAGAAAAACATTATGAAAGTGGGCTGTTGCACAAAACCAAGTCTCTTGGGCCTTTGTAAGATGCAGTCTGGATATTCAGATAAGCTAAATATGTAGCTATCAGATGCTGTAGGTTGCCATAGTGGTGGCCAGTTAATGGGGAGAAGATGTCAGCACTATTTGGGTTATGTGCTTTTTGGGTAGTTTTGCGTGAAGTCAGGCTAGATCTAGAGTGGCTCATGTTTTCCTTCAGTTCTGCCAGAAATGGCCACATGTAGTGAGTTCAGGGAAAGAGCCTGTGTACAGTTCAGGCCCAACTTGTAGAACCATTGCTAGTTTTAAATTCTTGAAAGCTGCTGAAACCAGTTATTTTACAGAAAAAGGAAGAGAAGATGGGAAGAAACTTCAGCTGTTTTCTGAAGAGACCCTGTGAAATTGAAGAAGTTAACCATTTGAGACTTTATATTAAAAAAAAAAACAAACCCTCAGTATTATATATTTCAGAACCTGCATCTCATTTCTTGATTTTTAGTTTATGTGGTATCTTACCTCAACTAAATTCTTCTCTACCCAATTAATGCTACTGTGTTTTAATATGGTAGCACAGGAAGGTTTTTATATTGGGAGAAACAATTGAGAGAGCAAAATTAAGTTTTCTCTCATTCTGTTGGGTTTGGTTTGGAACTGCTACAAGAGTTTGAAGTTGTATGGTCTATTGCCTTTTGGTGTTTGACCATTGAAGTAGTTAAGTATTGTTGAAATGTTTTCACTGTAGGTGTGGTTTGAGCTGAGGTGTGCTTCAGGTGCCTTCCATCTAAATTGTAATGTGCCAGTATTCCTTCCTGATTTCGTACGTGATTCTTCCTGCCATTCCTAATGGCAAACTGTAGATTGTGGAACTATTCTGATCCACAACATGAATGTTGTTCTCCTTTCTGGAAAACAGAACAGGTTCAGATTTGATATGTGTAGCTCTTAGCTGTGATGGAAGTGGAGTGACTGTGCACTCTAAGACATGGTAAGTGTTTTGTTCTTTTCCTACAGGTGGACAGACTTGAAGTGGTGAACAAGCGCTTTGTTAGAGTGGTCTTTGTTTCAGGACAGTCTCCTCATGAATGGGTAAACACTTTTAGTACATATACATGAGACACCTTTTAAGGTAAAGTTTGGTGTAGAAAATTTGGTCTGCCATATTAATAATCTCTCAATCTAAACCATGTTTTCTGCCTTACTGTTATTGTGTGGTTTTTCACTTTACCACATGGACTGTTTTGCCACAGATACCTTAAAGCTATTACAAGTAGTTCCTTTCCAGCATCATTATCTGAATACAAATACACAAACAGGAAGAGTGAGAAATTGCTGAAGGTTCTGTATTTCTAACTACTATTTTCTATCTGCTCAAGAAACCCCCAGAAGTAACCATACATACTTCTGGATCTTTTATGTTCCAGGCTGCTTTTAGCCAGTTACTTGAAAAACAAAGGAGAAGCTTTGTCAGGTTACCTCTTCCTGGGTGGTAGTTTTTTAGCTGACTTTCTGAAAGAAGGTCTGCAAGTCCCTCTGGGGTAAAGTGAAATCTGCACCAGTTACTTCATCAGTGTGTTTCAGTGTGGCTTATTTATACACCTACTCTTTAGCCCACATACCACCAGTTGCCTTAGTTTCTCAATCAGTTAATATTTAGGATGACTTCCCCCCACCCACCCCTCAGTATCGGGATAAGTAGGGGCAAGTCATGGTGCAAAAAGGGACATTTTCTTGAAAAAACAAATGTCAACACTGAAAATATCTGGTTTTTTTTTTCTGGTGTATGACATGAGTTCATGCTGTCTTTTGTGAAGACAGCTACTTCTAAAGCTAGTATGGACTCCAAAAGCAGAGCGTTACCTTTCTGAGCAAAGAAGCTGAGATCTTCAGATGAAACAGTAATTTGTATGGCTGCTGTGTTTGTCAGTTCAGTGCTCTGTAATTTTTGGATTGCATAACTCCTTCAGAAGAATTGGTTTACCTACTCTCCTTCCATTTGTTCCTGGATAAAATATCAGGGTTTCAGTCTTATTTAAAGTGCCCCAAAACTGTTAGGTGTATGATTTCTGCAGAAGCAATGACAGATACAGTATATTCAGATTGGTTCTTAGATTTATTAGGTGCATCTTAAATCATTTGCAACTTAAAACTCTACTTTTGGTCTGAATGTGTTAGCTTGTAATGAAGTGGAAAGAAGCTAGGGCTCTTTGTGGTGATCTCTGCTTTTGTTTTTAGCAGTACGTCTGGTTTAATATTGGTAGTGTGGACACTTTTGAACGGAATCTGGAAACTGTACAGCAAGATCTGGGAATAGAAGTGGAGAACAGATTGCCTGTAGTCTACTCCACAGAGAGTGATGGGTAAGAAGTTGCTTTCAAAAAATTCTCCTGATAAAAACGGTTGTGCTTGCAGGAGGAAAGGCGAGTTGTAAGCCCTTACACTTCACTAGGTGGCACAGTTCTCAGAATAGCGATTGTCTTGGGTTTGTTTCTGAAAATTAACTGTAAGAGGAGCTGTTCACTAGTTTGTCTATGTAGAAATCCATATCCTCTTACCCTAAATATAGTTTCTTAGTACATAAATGCTGCTGTTTACAATTAGTCCTTCATTTAAGCTGTTCCTCCAAGTGACTTGGACTAGAACCGGAGTCAGCCAGACATAGCTGGAAAGCTCCAGAGATGGCTTTTATGCAGATTATTTGGACAGCCAAACTATGGCATAGAACTGCAGCATACTGACTGAGGTATAACAGGCACGAATTTATGGGCAGAAATCACACCATCCTGCCTGTTAGTAGGAGCTGGAAGATGCATCCTGCTTTTAATCTCTAAATTGTTAATAAAAATAATATTGACATTGGATTTACAACATTGTTGCTTTTCCTCTAGGGAATAAAGGCTCCAATACTAAGATTCATATTCTTTGTGTTAGTCTTCTGTAGTTGAGTTTCATTGATCTGGGCTTTAGAAGAGACTAGATGTGTTTTTTCTCAATGGCTTAAAAGATAAATATGATCTGTTATCCCAAGAACTGTTTTCTTCTTGATCCAAGTCAGCAGTTTGAAAATTACTCTTCCTAGTGTCTGACAAATAGGTTTTATACCATGAGGAAATTCAACTTTGGGTGTAGTAGCTGGTATTACTAATGAAGAAGGCCCAGTTGCTGCCTCTCTTTTGTTTTTCATTCTTGGTACTGTGGAGTGTGTTTCAGGTTTGAGGGATGGAGGGAAAGTTGTTTTTTGTTGATTGCTGCACTGTGTTTTACCAAGTCGATGCTGCTGCCTGTTTGTCTTGGTGGCAACAGGAAAAATGGTAGCCTTAACTATGGAGCATCCTGCAACTTCAGACAGGTTTTCTGTGCCCTGTTCTACAAACTATCTACCTCATTTCTTGGTTTCTGTCTGATCATAGAATCAATTAGGTTGGAAAAGACCTTTAAATCATCAGGTCCAATCATTAGCCTGACACTGCCGAGTCACTACTATGCCATGTCCCTCAGCACCACATCTACACATCTTTTAAATCCCTCCATGGATGGTTGCTCAACACCTTCCCTGGGCAGGGTGGAGCATACTCTTTAAGGACAGTCCATAAATAAACCAGCTGAGTCTTCCTTTAAACAAATCTGGAAAAAAATGTACAGGGCAAAGCAGTGCTTGTGTGAAGAGGCTGCATGTCAGACTGAGGTTTCTCACAACAGACTGGGAAAAGTATGTCAGTTCCCATGTCTTCAACCTCACAGAAATCTTACTTGCTGAACCTGTTTCTCACCACAATCTCTCTGGCCCTTTCCTCCTCAGTGTCTGTTTTTCATAGAACACATTGCCTGTATAACTTCTTGCTCTGCCCCAGAAAAGCCCCAGGAAACAGGAGAGAGAAGCAGCTGTGTGATCAAAGTACTGCTGTTCCCTGATAGATGAGAATCTGCTAAATACCATAGGAAAGGGAAAATCCTTCTTTTCCTCTTCATTTCAGAAATGTGAGCTATCAGTAAAGCCTGAAAATCCTGTGCTGTGTATGGTAGTGCTTCCTTTCAGCATTTTGTTTTTGATGAATGACAGAACCTCTTGTGAGCTGTTCCTTGAAGGTCTTGCCAAAGGGAAAAACAAAAACCTGTGCAGTGTTCAGATACTGTGATAAGGACTGTGTTAGGATTAGGATTTGGGGCCTGTACAGAGCTATGTTAGGAAGCTTGAGGACAGACAATGAAGGGTATGGGGCAATGAGTAGTCAAAAAACCAAATCCAAACAAACAAGACCCACAAAACAAACTATTGGGATGGGAAAGGGACATTGAAAGAAGAAAATGGAGGACCTTGTGACAGCAAGGTTATTTTTGGGAGAGAAATTTCTGTCTGAAGTTGTAGCAGACACCAATTATATGCTACCTAATACAACTTATTTGGACAGCATAACCATTTGCATAAACTAGTCCTGTTCAGAATTTACCTCTGAAGGGCACAGAAAATGAGCTGCTTCTGTTTACTAGGTGATGCAGTTTTCCTTTGTAATACTTGTCCATGTCACTTGATGATGTGTTTGGTATAAGAGCAAGCAAACAAAAGAATAACTAAACAAATCCCAGAACTGTCACTTGTTAAACATCAAATGTAGAAATGTGTTACCCTTTGAAATTTTTAATTTACATTTTTCCAGTGTCATGAGGGAAGGAAAATGGGCAATGAAACATTATATCCAACTCTTCATTATAGTTATTTTGGCCAGTTTGACTTCAGTAATTCAGAGTCTTTGGGGTTTTTTTTATTCTCCATTCTATTTTGGCTAGTTCCCAATATGAGCAACTTGCAAAAATGTAAACTTCCCAAGCTAGAGTTTGTGCTCAGTTTGTTTAAGGTTGCTTATGGTGGAGCCAAAATTTTGTATGTTATAGCAGTAATGGATTTTTGTAGTGTATGTGGGTTTCTGATTTGTTTTTTTCCTCCACAGATCATTTCTCCTGAGTTTGCTGCCTACCATCCTGATTATTGGTTCATTACTGTACACACTGAGAAGAGGTCCTGCAGGCTTGGGTCGAGCAGGGCGTGGAATGGGTGGACTCTTCAGTGTGGGTGAAACCACAGCCAAAGTCCTTAAGGATGAAATAGATGTTAAATTCAAAGATGTAGCTGGCTGTGAGGAGGCCAAATTAGAGATAATGGAGTTTGTTAACTTTCTAAAAAATCCCAAACAATACGAAGATCTGGGAGCAAAAATTCCAAAGGTAAGGAAGAGCTGACTTAGTAGATAAAGCCTTGAATCTTTTAGTGGGTCCCAGTGTTCTGAATTGGAATAGGAATGTTTAGATATACATTGCTTTCTAGCTTCTTTCTTCTCATAGCCATTAGGTGCCAGCAGTAAAACTGTGGTGTCAGAAGATTTGTCTCATGGAATACTTTGTTCACATGGGTCAGAAGTGATACATAGCATGGATGTGCACCATCATTGTTGTATATAACTGATACAGAAATGTTCAGCTTTGTTGTTGTGGGAGCCCAGCTGATGACATACCTTTCTTTTTTTCCTAATGTCAATCAAAATAGTGTTCCTGTAAACCTAAGACAGCATGACAGTGTTGTAGCTATTGTGTTCCCCTCCTTTTGTTGGTTTAAATGAGATGACTCTTCAGTATTCCCTTGCACAATTTTGGCTGTGGTGTAAGAAGAGCTAGTGGACTCAACTTTGTAATGTGTAGCTCTTTTAAGATATTTCATAGGTTTATTTTTTCTTCATGAGGAACATGTACCTGTTACTCTTGCAGGGGGCAATTCTGACAGGTCCTCCAGGTACTGGGAAAACACTTCTAGCTAAAGCTACAGCTGGAGAAGCTAATGTACCTTTTATCACGGTCAATGGCTCGGAGTTCTTGGAGATGTTTGTTGGTGTGGGTCCAGCTCGAGTAAGTCTTTGGCTTTTCTGTTTCATTATTGGTTGTTGAAAGGATGTTATCAAGTTTGGGAGGCAGTTAGATTATGGCTGAAGCTTTTTCATCTTTGCAGATTGCTTTAAAGTAATTCCAGGTGCTTGTCTAAACAGAAGAATCATAGATGTACCTTTCATTCAAGGAACAAAACAGCTCAGTATCTGATTGCAGGCCACTAGAACCTAAAGGGTTTGCCTCTTTACAAGACCTTCAGAAAGCAACCAAACTCTCCAGGCTCTGCTCTGAAGTAAATTTACTGGCTGGGTCAGAAATATGCTCATTTGACTTGCTGCTATGAGAACAACTCCTCCTGCTCTAAATCATTCCTGTTTCTTTGAAGAACTTTATTTTCTTTGGGGTGTCAAACTCTTAGATACAAATAGTTGTCTGGGACACACAGATGAGCTTCTGGTTGAAATAGGAGTCTGAGGGTCATGGAGCCTAATGGTTTATTTCTGGAGATCTGGAGATTTAAATAAGCAAATACATCTGTCTGACATTTTTGGTGCTCTTTTGCCCCAACTCTCTTAATAGCTCATTAAAAACATATTTACTGGAACAGATCTAACTCCCTCAATTTTTTTTTTAACTGTTTTTTATTACAACTACATTTCAAACATCCAGTTTTAAATCCTGTCTTCTCCTGTCTAGGAAGGAAGGACACTTAAATCTGCTGAAAAATGTTCTATAAACAAGTTACTGATAATATTTTACAAATGAAGCAGGTAACACACAAAAAATTCCTCCTGAAGTCCAAAATTTATACCCTATTTCCAACAGCTCATACCTTCAGCAAACTCCAGCCATCTTAAGCCTTAAAAAGTATACTGCAAGGTGACACACTCTTGGAAAACTAAGATCTGTTTATCATAAATTTTGTGAACAGACTTAGAGGCATACCATGGTTTTTACTCATGGTTTGAAAACTAATTCTGCTAGTGTGAAATGGAAATGCTTTAGGGTCCTGATTTGAATTTGAAATTTGACAGGGAGTGGCTCTTCCCAGAGGCATGTGCTTTTGTCCTGTGAAAATTCAGGACTAAGAAAATTCACAGACTAAGTTCTATAGAATCCTGGAAAGAGAAGAGGGAAGAGGAGTAGGGGACACCTGCAGGTAGGCACAGAGCTTGGAACTGAGTAGCAGGAGCTGTTAAAGTTAAATGTAGAAGCTAGTTGGGAGTGAGGACGCAGAGAGAGACTGGAAATGTGTAAAGAAATTGGCAAAAGAAACTCCTATGGGGGGCAGAGGGTATAGACACAGTGGGAAAGTAAATGCAGAAATGGCTAACAGGGTAAAAAACATGAATGATGACTGAAAAAAATGACTGTTTGAAAGCCAGAGGGTATGGAGATGGTGATCATGTAGGTAAGATGAGTGGAACTTGCCAAAGGGAGCATGCAGTGTAGAAGGGAATTTACAGAGAAACAGTAAGAAACTAATATGATCCATGTCCTCTGGAAAAATATCAGAAATCCTGAAATAATAATAGGACTTAAAAACTACAGTGTCATTAGCTGTCAATACATACCTGAAATGCCCCAAATCCAAGTGACTTAACCTTTCCCTGCTGGCCTGTGCTGATTGCTGGTGATTAACAGGTTTTACTGCTGAGTGAAATCTGTTGACATAACAGTTGCTGCTTTGGCTACGAATCAAGGTTTCAACACAGATGATAACTTCTGATGCCTGTAGAAAACAACACGAGGGAGTGATTTAGTTTCATTTCCTGTGAATTTGGTAAGAAAGACAGTTGTTAATGATGAAAAATTGATTATTTGTAAATTAGGATATGCTAGAATTAAAACTGCTTGCACAGCCTTGGTTCATTGAGGGAGTTTTTTAGTGTATGTGCATTATGGTAATTTTTAGTTCCATTCCTTCTGAAAAATATTTCTGGATCCCTCTCTTCCCAACCAAAAGAGAGTTCAGCTTGAGGATGTGACATTTTTTCCTTATTTATCATGTTCCTTCATTCTTTATTCATTGTATTTCTTTCAAATCCTGTTTCCAAATCAGAGTTACTTTCTGTAGCAGAACATACTGTCCAAAATTCACATCTCTTCACCTCTGCTGAACATAGTTTGTTGTTAGAGAAGACTTCTCTCATGGCATCTGTAACATACGTAGTAGTAAAGCTCTGAGCTGTAATTCCAGCTCAGGTCAAAATTCTTCCCTAATTTTTAATTTCCTGTTTGCTCCAGTTCAGTTCCTCAGTTGCAGATCTCTTAACTTGCTGAACTGGTTTTAATCAGGTTCTTCTGATGTATTTGCCAGCAGAGTAGCATTGTTATGTTGCATCTTAAAGCTAATCCCATTGTGCCGTAGCTACTACACTAGAATTTGGTAGGTAATATCTTTACCTATCTAAAAGTCCATTTTTCCAGGCTTCTAGAAGTTTATTTTGCTTTCAAATAAATACTTGGAGTGCATTCAGTTTTTCTAGCTTGTGTTCCAGGGAGACAGGATGGCTGAGAGGCAGTATTTTTAACACCATATTGTTAGAGTTCAACAGTAAGCTCTTGAAAGTAAGCTTTAAGCTCACTGTAGGAGCTACATCACCCTGTTCTACCTGCAGAAAAATGTCAAAGGTTTTATTTCCTGGGTATGAAGCAGTACTGTGTAGGTAGCAAGGCTGTTCACGTTCCAGTTCTGCTTGGGCTACTCTGCATTAAAGAAGAGCTTAAAAAGAGATCTCGCTTTAAATCTCTGAAGTTCAGAGGCTTTTAGAGCTGAAGCAGAAGGTATATTTCAGTTACGGAGAAAAAAGTTATTTCTTAAGGCTTTAAGTTGTTTAACGTTCTTAGTTTATGGGTTGAAGAAGGATTTGTCAACCAGTGGTTCTCCACATTAGTGATTCTTGCTGAGCTGCAGCCACAGTGTAATCTACCATTGCCTTGAGAGCTGGCTGGAGGATTCTGAGTACTTATTAACAACCATTCTCAATTATAGTAATACTTCTATTGATGTACTTCTTCCCCCCTACCCACTCCCTAATTCTGAACAGTAACAAACCAATCTAATATATACTTTGTTCTCCTATTAAGGTCAGAGACTTATTTGCTCTTGCTCGTAAAAATGCCCCATGCATTCTCTTCATTGATGAAATAGATGCAGTAGGGAGGAAGAGAGGAAGGGGCAACTTTGGAGGACAAAGTGAACAGGAGAACACACTCAATCAGCTCCTAGTAGAAATGGATGGTAAGTATTTAACTTCTAGTATTGCTTAATAATAGCAAGTATAAGGGGTAGAGCTAGTATGCTTACTGGTTACCTAATCTGTTAATCAAGATTTATTAAATATAAACTGAGTGTGTTTCCTTGCATCCTAAAATGAGGAATGGTGACTCATTGTGCTTGCAGGCTGTGTTGCTGAAATTCCTTTAGAAAAATGAACCATCATTCTTCATCTGCTAATACTTTGTTTGGTTTTTTTTGCCTATTTTACTTCAACAACAAACCCAAACCTTTGCATGAGGCCACACAAACCTAAACAAACAAAAATCAAAACCAAACAGCTGACCATGCTGGTTCTGCAGTTTCCTGAGTAGTTAATCTAGTATTGCTTTTTGAGGATAAAGCAGGATTTGATACAGTACTTCAGAAAGCAGAGCCCAAGGCCTTTTCTTTTTGCTTGTTATGAAAAGCTGGACAATACTCTAATAAATGGAACTAGATTCACCTTGAAGATTACTTGTTTAAACTGTCAGTTCTTATGTGGCCCTGCAAAGCAGACAGTCTTTTTATTTCTTTTTTTTTTTTCATAGAAACTATACTTAACACAGATTTTCTCTTTGTTATGCTTCTTCAACAGGATTTAATACAACCACAAATGTAGTAATTTTGGCAGGTACTAACAGGCCAGATATTTTAGACCCAGCTCTAATGAGGCCAGGACGCTTTGACAGACAGATTTACATTGGTAAGTTTTTATCTGCCTTGTTCTGTACTTCTGCATTTGGAATCACTGCAGCTATTTACATGTGTGACTTCCTTGCACACATTTGATTAGAATATGTAGATGTGAAAAGTAAAAATGGACTCTTTAATCTTAAAGGACCCCCAGATATAAAAGGAAGAGCATCTATTTTCAAAGTTCACCTTAGACCTCTGAAATTAGACACCGTCTTAAATAAAGATAACCTAGCAAGAAAGCTCGCATCACTAACACCTGGTTTCTCTGGTAAGTGACTCCTAATGCCACTGCTCCTCTGCATTTACTGGGTAAGCTGTAGATATTTTATTTCCCTACTAGTCCTGGATTTCTTGCACCTGATCTTCTAGATGGCACTCATTTTATTTAGTTGTACAGCATTAAATTCTCTTTGCCTGTTTGAGCAAGCAGGAGATTTCTGAATGTCTTGTCTGCCTCGGTGAGGGTGACCTACCATGGTCAAATGGCAGTTTCTTCTGTCTTCAGCAAAAGCAATCCAGAGATTTCTAATTGCTCTCACTTGTGTGTATTCTTCTTTTTAATACATTTGTTGAATTCTTTGAACACTGAGGGAGAACACCTGGATTTTGTGGACTTTGTGTGCACGTTCCATAGGGAGATAACTGGTTTTAGATGTAAAACCTTCTCCCTGAAAAAGTGCTGTAACCTTGTGTTGAATTAGGAAAGGATGTGAGAACTTCATTACTGTCTCGTAATTTAATCCATTTAAAAATCTGTGTTGACCAGGAATTGAATTCTTCACTGTTTTATGGTCAATATAACTGGTTTTCTGAGGTCTGATTGTCAACACTTCTAGCAGTTGCAGTGAGGATGTTTAAGTTACTTCAGTAGCATTACTGTAAATAATGTTAACATGAAGTGGATGTCTTGAAGCCAATAACATGGAAGGATATCCTCTAGAGATAACATCAAGGTCTGAGCTATACTGTATCCACATGTAGGAAATTTATTCTGCTAAATATATACTGGTCCAAGTACAGTCTGCTGCAGACAGAAGACTTAATAGAAAGTAGAATATACCAAATGAGTACTTCAGTGTTCAGAAGCTCTATTTTATAGCTGTCTAGCTAAGAGAAAAATCCTAAAGCCTGTAACCATAGTACATGTATATATCTAAAGGGCAGATGTCAAGAGGATGAGGCCAGACTCTTTTCAGTGGTGCCCAGTGATAGGACAAGAGGTGAAGGGCACTTCTTTGCTGTGAGAGTTATGGAGCCCTGGCCCAGGCTGCCCAGAGAGGTGGTGGAGTCTCCTTCTGGGGAGAGATTCCAAAAGCAGCTGGAGGTGATCCTGGGCAACCTGCTATGGCTGACTCTGCTCTGACAGGGGGGTTGGGCTGGATGATCTCCAGAGGTCCCTTCCAACCACTACCAGTCTGTGAATCTGTGATTTAAAGAATTCTTAAAGGATTATACTATGTGTAATGAACTAGTTTCAGAGAGCATCACCTTTAATTTTCAAGCTCTATCAGAAACTATAGAAATCTAATTCTAGATAAGGTTATCTTTATGCTAGACAGAGAAAATTGTTCAAAATGATCAGTAATTCATGCCCTCTCTGTTTTTAGGTGCTGATATAGCTAATGTTTGTAATGAAGCTGCTTTAATTGCTGCTAGACACCTCTCGGATGCTATAAACCAAAAGCATTTTGAGCAAGCAATTGAAAGAGTTATTGGAGGTAGGTGAATCATTTCTCAACGACTGTAATGTATCAGGCAACTTCCTTTTTTTTTTTTTTACACACATATATATATGCATGCTTTGAATCTTTCTCCTTTTCTTCAAGATAGATTGTGTTTGGGTTTTTTTTCTCCTAAGCACACTTGAGATTTAGAAAAGTAACCTATATAGCTGACTTCAGTAATGGAGGGAGGGGTAGGGAGAGACATCAGGATGTATTTCTAATTTCTTCAAAATTCAAAATAGCAACTTAACTTAACTTTTAACTGCTGTTAGCCTGGAATAGTCTAGAAAACTGTTTGGGTTTTGCTTTGTTTTAAGTGCAAATGATTTAATAAACATTTGAATATTCTTAAGAGCTTGTACTTTGAAGCTAAGTGCTTCACAGTAAAACTTGAAAGATAACAGATATCTAAAACTTCCAAATTAGGGGTTTTAATCTTTTCACTAGACTGTATATATGGCATCTAAGTATTGCTCACCATCTTTCTAAAGGAGATGAAGGATTTCAGTGGAGAAATGTATGTCTGAAACTGTTTATCAAATTCACTTTATGAAGGTTTGGAAAAGAAAACTCAAGTACTGCAGCCAGAGGAGAAAAAGACAGTAGCGTATCATGAAGCAGGACATGCAGTTGCAGGATGGTTTTTGGAACATGCTGATCCACTCTTAAAGGTAAAGGAAACCAAATTGAACCAGTAATTTAATAATAGCATAGACAGCATCTTCTTCACACCTCCCAATCCTCTCTGCCTCAAATGTTGAGAGGATCTTAAAGTATGTAATCTCAGCAGAGGTAGTGTGTGTAGATTTTAGAGTACTTTTTTGGTTCATATCTTGTTGTTTTCTTAAGTTTCTGACTTAACAGCTACAAAGTTTGCACTAGAAATGTCCTTGGAAAGTGAAGGGGACCTGATCTTCCTAGGATTCTGCCTGCCTTGATAGCTGCTTTTTTTTCTCTAGGCTTTTGGCTCAGATCTTACCAAGTAAGAGTAACTTTAACCACTTAAACCATCTTCTTGTAGATGCCTTTTCAGGAATATAACTATAAAAATTATCATCTAGAGGCTGATTTTAGCTTTAGTTTGCTTTTTGGATGCACAGCTTGACAAGTTAAAAAGCCAAAAAGCACCTCAATCTGCCAAGTTTTCTGTAACATTCATAGTGTTGCTTGGCTGTGTTCTTAATTTCATCTGACTTTCAAGCTTAAAATTCATCCTGTACAATTTACTGCTGAAAGGAAGGACATTAGTAAACATGGAAACTTCTCCAACGATTCAGAGTATTAAAGATGTAGAAATGCTGTGTCTGTTACAAAATACTTAAAAGCCCAATACATAATTCTCAAAGAATGAGAGTTCTCCTTTCATGAAAGTATTTTAAAAATCCTATCTAATCTTTGGAAAAGATGTGACAGTGGTCTGCCCTTTCTTTTCCAGATGGTCTGGTAGTTATCACAGTTTAGAGCTAGCCAGGGCTTTTAAGGATAAATCACAATGAGGGCAAAACTATAAATGGAAATAATGTCTGAATTAAGCTCCAAGGGTGAGTACAGTGTAGATTGTGGTATTAAAAATTAAGTCAAACTAAAGAATGCTGTGTGTTTTTTAACACTGTTTAGTTGTAGCATTCTGTTAATCTTGATTGTAGGTATCTATTATTCCACGTGGTAAAGGACTGGGTTATGCTCAGTATTTACCCAAGGAACAGTATCTTTACACCAAAGAGCAGCTCCTTGACAGAATGTGCATGACTCTGGGAGGACGTGTATCTGAGCAGATCTTCTTTGGAAGAATTACAACTGGTGCCCAAGATGACTTGAAGAAGGTGACCCAAAGTGCATATGCTCAGGTATGTGCTTAGTTTTCAGTTTTCTTTATCTATTCCCTAACACTAATATTTGGAAAGGATGCAATCTGATCAGGTACATCCCTCAAAAGCCTACTTTCTATTTTTGATGTGCTACACTCAAGAACTTCTACCACATATTGTCCCACTTCTGCAAGTAAATGTGTAGTGAAATCCTGTTCATGTTAATTTTATGGGATCTTCAGTGACTATTGTTCAATTTTAAATTAAAAAAAAAATGTTTTACTGTAGACTTCTGTTCATGTTACCTAGACATTGTCTCCTGGGATCAGATATTAAATTTGTCTTAATGAAGCAGGTTAAGATGCTTGGTTCTAATGCAGAGATCTCTCTGAATTCTAAATACTCCTTGTCATACCTGTATTCATCCTGCAAGGTTGAGCAGAGAAGTGCAACTTTAATAACCATCAAATCAAAGGTAGCCATGGAGTGAATACCTAAATAGCAGTTTGAACTTATTGCTGCCTCTGCTGGAGTAAAAGGCAACTTAAAACATCTGTATTTGGCAACCAGAGGAGTCAATATTCAGTAATAAGTCAAACAAGATAAGAATCATTTTCACCTTTGTACAGGAATGTCTTGGGATGATGTATAGCATATGACTTTTGCATAGGACAGGGCAAAATCTTCAAGACTCTCTGGTACATAAGTTAACTTATCTCCATTAGTCAGTGGAATATGCTAGACTGAAGAAGCATTTGGAATTGGAAAATGCTTCTAATTCTGTAAAGGAAAAGTTTTACTGCTTTATGAAGGTCAAGGTGTTTTCCTGTAATATCTTAGTGTTCAGACAGCAATGCTTCATGTACATCATGAGTAACTACCTTTAAATGGTGGTATTTGTGTCCTTCAATTTAATCATTAAAAAGAAATATGTGAACATCACCTAAGGTATCTTAGCTTAAGTAGACTTGAGGTTTGAGGAGAGGGTTGGTTTTAGAGGAGAAAATTTGGTCACAGTGAAATGACTGCCTCTTTTCAGTTTTCTTTGTCATATTTTACATCAACATACCCTAAAATCTTACTATGTCATCTTTATTTGATTATTTTTTTCTCCCCATAGATTGTTCAGTTTGGTATGAATGAAAAAGTAGGGCAGATTTCCTTTGACCTACCTCGTCAAGGGGACATGGTGTTAGAGAAACCTTACAGTGAGGCAACTGCCAGATTGATAGATGAAGAAGTGCGGTCGCTTATTAACATTGCCTATGACAGGACGTTAAGTCTTCTGACCGAGAAGAAAGCAGAAGTGGAGAAGGTGAGCATGACAGTATTTCTAGCCACAGAATTCCAGCTGGTAAGCCAGAATCTGAATTGAATTGACTAGATTAAAAATAGGGACTATGTAAGTATATGAAGCTTGCTCAAAAACTGTCTGATGTAATCTTGAGAGGGTATAACAAGACTTAAAGAAGTAAATAGTCTCCTTTCATGTTGGAACACCTCTAAGGTTTTCATTAATGTGATTTAACATCCCTTCCCCACTTATGTGGTGAATACTGGTTTGGAAAGATGGAGGAGGGATGGGTCTGCCTACTAAAGTATAGGTTAGTAGAGGTACTAGGCAAGTATGAAACTTAAAAAAAAAAAACAAAACAAACCCACACTAAAACAAAACCAAAAAGCCAAAACCAAACCAACTAACAAAAAAAAAACCCCAAAATAAAAAACCCCCCACAAAATATCAGGATTCCAATTCATTAGGCTAAAGCAGCTCTTCAAGAAGGAAAATTGTATAACTTATTTCTCTGAATTTCCTTTTAACCTCAAATACATCTTTTTAACATCTTCCTTCCCTGCCTCCTGCTGCTTGTAATATGCCTCCCTGCAGCTGAGATGACCCTTGTGTGTAGTGTCTCCCTCCACCCCAGAAAGCCTGATAAAGCAGAAGAGAATTTTCCTGGATAGACATCTGGTGGGTTTACTAACAAGAAGACGAGCTTGTATGGATTCAATAAATGGTGTTGTAGTAGGTCACCATCCCAGAAGAGGTCACTGAACAGGCTTTGTGCTGAATATGGTGTTCACTGACCCAAGAAGGTCACAAACTACACTTGTACAGTATTGTACACATTGGTATTTTATGGTGCTCTTTAGCTTGTCGTGTTAACAGCAGCCATAGTGAACTATCTGCTCTGATAAGAAGGGAACACTTGTTTTCATCTATAGCTTCATGTTTTGCACCAGGAGCCTCTTGGCAGCACCTGTTCTGGAGGAACAATAACAGCAATAGTGGCCCAGGTAGAGGGCACTTTTCCAAAATACAGGATTTTTTTTAATGGTATCATTTTCCCTTGTAAGCATTTAGTTAGCAGAAATCATGTATTAAGTGAACTCTGAGCAAGCTGGATTTTTTTTTTCCCTGTCAAAATTAATCAGTGCTGAATTTAGTCCCAAACTGCTTTAAACTCTTCCAAGGAAGAGAGCCATCCTTGGGTCTTTTGTGTGTGACATAACTTCTTCCTATTCCAGGTTGCCCTACGACTACTGGAGAAGGAAGTGCTTGATAAAAGTGATATGCTAGACTTGCTTGGCCCAAGACCATTTGCAGAAAAGTCTACTTATGAAGAATTTGTTGAGGGCACAGGAAGTTTGGATGAGGATACTTCACTACCAGAAGGCCTTAAAGACTGGAACAAAGAGCGTGTAAAGGAGAAAGAGGAGACAACAGATGAACAAGTTGCTAGGCAGATCAGAGGAGGGATGCCATTTTAACTGCAAAGTGCTTGGTGATGTTGACTTGTACTCTGGAAGAGTGGCAAACTCACCTAGTTTGTACTTCAAAACAAAAAAATATTTATTCAACCAAACTGTATTAGGAATGGGTGGAAGAGTGATCTCTTGTGGTAAGGATATTCTGCTCCCAATTATCATCAGTTCACTGGTAAAAGATGATCATCTTTCGTTTGTCAGCTGAAGAAATGTACATGGGATTTGAGCTGCAGCAGAATGCCAGAACTGAGCCTCTCAAACCTTAAAACAGTTCAGATTCATGCACAAAGTTTGTGGTACTGGTCTCTCTTTTTAAAATGGATGTAAGCTCCCAACAATTGAATTGTTTTGATTATTAATCTTAAAGAATCCCTCTGTGACCTGTTTCCAAACAAAGAATCATACAAAATGCATTGTTGAATGCTTAGCCAAAAGTCTGGTCGTAAGTACTAGCTTTGCAAAATTATCAGCTCTTTGATCTGACCCTTTTCCCCTTTCATTTTGATTTTAGAGTTTGTCTAGAGAGAACTGCCATGTAAGTTGACAGTGAAACTGGACACCCACTTAAATATCTTAATGTACTCATGGTTCATTGTCTTTAAGTCTGAAACTCAGTTTGGCTCCTGCAGTTTTATTAGTCATTTTTTTACAGAGTTCTGTAAGATATTGAACATATGAATGTGTTGTGTAAATACAGTTTGAGTCAATAAAATCAGTACTTTTCTGAACAGTTTTTTGCTAGTTTCTTGGTGTAGAATTGATACCAATGCAAAACTTCCTGTGAAGTGTAAGATTTTGTTAAATTAAGGTAGCAAGACTGTGTGCTTTAGAAGTAGGAAGACCAGCAGCCAAATATAAAGGGGCTAAATCAGATTGTCAGTTTCATATTGGTTTGCTTAACCTAAACCTATTTCTTTTTCCCCTGCTTAGTTGAAAAACAGTATAGTAAACTGCCTCTAGTTGCCTGCTTCATACTAAGGATTTATTAGAGAATTCAACTGTTTGAAAAGTACTGGATGGTCTCCCTATCCCAGAAGAAGAAAAGGAATCACAGATGGGTGAGAGTTGGAAGAGACCTCTGGAGATCTGCTAAAGCAGTCACCTAGAGCAGGGTCCACAGGATTGTGTCCAGGTGGCTTTGGAATCTCTCCAGAGATGGAGACTCCACAACCTCTCTCGGCAGCCTGGGCCAGGACCTCTGCCACCCTCACAGCAAAGATGGTTTTAGTCCTGTTCAGATGGAACCTCCTGTGTCCCTGTTTGTGCCCAGTGCCCTTTGTGCTGTTTCTGGACACCACTGAGCAGAGTCAGCCCCATCCTTTTCCTCCCACCCTCCAGGTATTGCTCAGCATTGCTAAGATCCCCTGTGGGTCTGCTCTTCTCCAGGCTAACCAGCCCCAGGGTTCTCAGGCTTTTCTCCTCAGAGAGATGCTCTAGTCCCTTCCTCACTTCTGTTGCTTCCACTAGACGCTGTCTAGTGGTTCTTTGTCTCTTGAAAGGGGGAGCCCAGAACTGGACACAGTACTCCAGATGCAGCCTCACTAGGACAGCTTCTTAATGCACCCAGGACACCACTGCCTGCCTTGGCTGCAAGGCCACATTGCTGACTCACGGTGAACTTGTCCCAAGTCTTTCTCTACAGAGCTGCTTTCCAGAAGGTCAGTCCCTAACCTGTGCTGATCCATGGGGTTATTCCTCCCCAGGTACAGAACCCTCCTCTTGCCCTTGCTGAACCTTCAGGAGGTTCCTCTCCCCCAACTCTCAGCCTCTCCAGGTCTCGCTGAACAGCAGTACAGCCTGATGGGGTGTTAGCTACTCCTCCCCGTTCTGTACCATCAGCAAATTTGTTAAGGGTGCATTCTGTCCCCTCCAGCAGCAATATGCAGCTCCACAAGCTGTAAAATGGTTGGTTCTACTTCATTCAGCAGAAGCTTTAAAAGAAGTCTGTGCCAAAGCTGTATCATCACACTAAGTGGTAATTTCTCTTCAATGCACAGTCTTTTAGGGTAATCTCATGCCATGATAAATACATAGACACAACATACCATGACATCTAAAGTGCATATTTAAAGGTGTTCTGTCACTATTCATAAATCTGTTAGCCATCACAAGCCACTGCAAAGAATGTGGCCCCTGTGAACTTGCTGACTCCATCATCATCATAACCCCTCAAAAGCTAACCAGCCAGATCCTCCCAGTCCCTGCCCATACCCCTGTGCCAAAGCCAGTTTGGGTAGCATCTTCAAACTGTCTGTTTCTCTACCCCTGAAGCCACCTTATATGAAACACTTGTACTTGATCAAAATGAGTTTAGTTCTGTTTCTGTGTAAAATAAAACTGGGCAGACAGCTTCACCTCATGTGATTAATAGCTAACTTCATAAAATGCTGTCCTGTTGCCTGAACCCCAAACTAACAACACAATATTCTGCTAGGAACAACAAAGCTTTGGAAATTACACTGTGTTTGTGAAGTGCCTTTTTAAGTATTGAGCAACACTTTTTGCTTAGAAAGTGCTTCTGAAAGCAAGAAGAAAAACAGCAAAGGGTTCCTGAAACATTTAAAGTTTGGCTTTCTAGAGGGTTTCTCCTTTGTTTGCTTGTTTTGTTGCCTAGAAACTGACCTAAATAAGAGACTCCACGTAGACAGAGTGTTCTCTGGTAGAGGCTTTCTACCAGAGAAGGGCTGTTTAACTGATAGAAGCAGAACCACGAAGCACGCACACAAAGTCAACATCCAGCAGTCAGTTGTCCAGGCTGCAGGTTCGAGACCTTTGTTTCAACCAGGGTAGGTTCAGGTTGGATATTAGGAAGATTCTTCACCCAGAGGGTGGTGGAGCACTGGAACATGCCCCCTTGGGAAGTAGTCACAGCATCAAGTCTGACAGAATTTAAGATGCATCTAGATAGTGCTCTTAAGACACATGGTGTGACTTTTGGGGTTGTCCTGTGCAGACAGGAGCTGGACTCAATGATCCTTGTAGGTCCCTTCCAACTCAGGACATTCTAAGATTCAGCTCTAGCATAAGCAGATAAACTGTTGTTCATCTTTCATTTTGCCAGCTGGTTTGAATACTGTGGATAAATGGTTTTGTTATACATTAACCTTACTCTATGCAGCGATTTTAACCTTAGGAACAAGACATCCAGAGCATCTATAGGTGTGGTGAACTTTTAAACTCAAGCAGTGAGATCTATTGACACAGCCTATGTCCCCTCTCCTGCAATGTTCACTGAGGTATCTGCATCCCAGCTAAATGGACTAGGTGGAACAGAGATAGAAATAGCACCAGGAACTGGTGAAAGACAGGGCCAGCAGGATACTGAGGTGCCACTGTAAACCTCAAAGGTCCTTAAAGAATGTATCACAAAGGGACAGAGTTCTGTGATTACCCAGCAGCAAATGATGAAGTCCCATAGCATAAATCCAGCCTCTGGCCTGCAGTTCACTGGATATTTATACAGCATTGACTGCCCAAAACACTTTTGCTTGAGAGGATACTGGGTTTTATTTGTTTTTTTAGAAGACTAGAGTCAAATATCACTGTTAACAGTTACTGTACAGAACAGCTGAAACATTTTTCTTTTTATTACTTGTAAGTTTTGTCCTGGCAGTTTAGTATTGTACATTCATACAAAAATCAATACTTCAAGCCCACAAGATTTTCTTACTCATTAACTGGATTAAGATAGTGCAGCTCCATTCTGTAGATTTTCATGCCTATTTTACATCTTCACTTGTACAATTTCAGGGATGACAAACTTCTTTTAGAAAAAGAGAGATCCCAAACTAGCAATCTCTATGTTCAGACTCTTAGGCCAAAGTCTTAACTGAATGCTTTCTGTTTTTCTCATGATTAGTAATAGCTTGGTTCCTAGAAATGCTAAATGTCCTCAATTCTCAGTGACCTCAAGGGACTCTGAAGAGCTCCTCTTAAGATCTGAAATTCATACTCCTTTTTCTTCCTTTTTTTTTTTTAAGAGCCTAAATATGGATTTTTTTTTTAAAAGCCTAAATATGGATTTATAAGCCTAATTATTAGAAATCTAGATTTGAGAATTTAGCCTGGAAAATAGGCCACGCAATTTCTTTATTCATTGATTTCTTCTTCGTCATCTTCAAATGCTTCCTCTCCATCATTTGCTGTTGCTTCTTGGTATTGCTGATACTCTGAAACCAGATCATTCATGTTGCTTTCTGCTTCTGTAAACTCCATTTCATCCATTCCTTCTCCTGTGAACCAGTGGAGGAAGGCCTTTCTCCTGAACATGGCTGAAAACTGCTCAGAGATCCTTTTGAAGAGCTCTTGAATAGCAGTACTGTTGCCAATGAACGTGGAAGCCATCTTGAGGCCACAAGGAGGTATGTCACACACTGCCACCTTGACGTTGTTTGGGATCCACTCCACAAAGTAACTACTGTTCTTGTTCTGGATGGCCAGTATCTGCTCATCCACCTCCTTCATGGACATGGGACCACGGAATACAGTAGCCACTGTCAAATATCGCCCATGTCTTGGGTCACAGGCTGCCATCATATTTTTGGCATCAAACATCTGCTGGGTGAGCTCTGGAACAGTGAGTGCTCGGTATTGCTGACTGCCTCGGGCTGTCAAAGGAGCAAAGCCTGGCATGAAAAAGTGAAGGCGTGGGAAAGGGACCATGTTTACTGCCAGCTTCCGGAGGTCAGCATTTAGTTGGCCTGGAAAACGCAGAGATGTCGTTACCCCACTCATGGTAGCAGAAACCAAGTGGTTTAAGTCACCGTAGGTCGGAGTGGTGAGCTTCAGGGTGCGGAAGCAAATGTAATACAAAGCCTCATTGTCAATGCAGTAGGTTTCATCTGTATTTTCAACCAGTTGGTGGACTGAGAGTGTAGCATTATAAGGCTCCACCACTGTGTCAGAAACCTTTGGAGAGGGCATGACACTGAAGGTATTCATTATCCTGTCTGGATATTCCTCTCGTATCTTGCTGATGAGCAGGGTTCCCATGCCAGACCCTGTCCCTCCTCCCAGGGAATGAGTGAGCTGAAATCCTTGCAAGCAATCGCAGTGTTCACACTCTTTTCTTACTACATCAAGTATGGAGTCAACCAACTCTGCCCCTTCTGTATAGTGTCCTTTAGCCCAGTTGTTTCCTGCACCAGTTTGTCCTAAAAATAACATGCAATAGGGAAAGAAAATATACGAAATTATTGGTACACTTTGGTATTTGCATGCTAAATGGATTCACATCTCCGCATCTGTAACAGGAGCTGCTATAAATCAGTCAGGTAGATAACTGCTCTTCAGTTTTGCCTACAAATATCTTTGGAAGCAACAATATAAACTTCTCATGTAGTGAGAACAACATAAATTTTGATATAGTGACATTATGTCTCCTTTTACCTCAAATTCCTGGTAGTTGTAGTTTTCATTTATGTCTTTGAGTGGTTTTTTTTGGTTTGTGTTTTTTTGTTTCATGGAGGTTTTTGTGTTTAGTCTTCCATAAACAAAAAGATGGCTTTGACTCCTTGTTTTGAAAGCTTTCACACTCCCAATCCAGCTTATTCCATAAACACAAAATGACTGTTTAATATTTAGATACAGTCTGTTTATAAGGATGACCATGATGTATCCAAAGCTAAATCACAGGCACATTTCTAAATGAAAGGTTCTTGGACTGTTCCCATGAGACAGAGGCACTGTTGTCATTCAGGGATAAAGCTAGGCTTCAGAAGTCCTACAGAACTTGTTATATCAATTATATTATTCATAGTTACCTAGCCTGAACAAAAATACTGATAGACAGAAGCTTCAAGAATGTTATTTCAAAATCCTGGAAGTTAAGTGCCTTTTAGCCTTTATTGGTTTCCTTATGAACTCACTATTCTCCAGGATCTGCAAAGCAACTTGCAAAATTGGATTACTGCTGTTTCATGAGCCCCTTATTTCTCCCAAGGCTTCCATTTTCCTTTTATGTGCCACTCAGTTTATTAAGATGGACAGTCTGGATCCTCTGCTACATGACTACAGTGGTATTACTTAGATAACAAAAAGGATTAAATGGGAAACCTTTTTTTTGTTTTTAATACTCCTGTTCCTCACAGTGACTACTACATACACTGTGCCACTGCACTCACTTAGTACTCTTGAAAAGTACTTGCATTCAGAAAAGGCAATAGTTTCAGAGTTAGGTATAGAGCTGTCAAGTTCTACCTTGTTCTCCAAGACCTTCCCCTTCCTTCCTATTACCATGTCTCAGTTCAATTGCCAGTGCACTTGTGTTGGTGCCAAACACATGAATCAGGGAAACTGCTTGCTGGGATATTGTTTCAATATGATGCACTTTATTTTCACTGCATAAACGCTTGGTTTCCTCATGATGTATTTGGTTAGTGATTGCATTGTTCTACATGTTGCTGTATTTTAATTTCTTTGAACCAAGGGAGCTCAGCACTTCCTGTTCAGCTGGGCAAAGCACAAAGTAATATCCTTCCAGAATTAAATATGCTTGTAACCATCTGCATTCTGCTTGAGCAGATCCCTACCACAGACAAGGCTGCACACTACCAAGCAGACAGTACTCCAAGATGTAGAAGGATCCTAACAAAGCTAAATTCTAAGTTTAGGACTTTATTTTGCAGACTGCCTCTTGTGTAAACATTATTGTCCATCAGTGGGCAGTGAGATAAGGAGAGAACAGAGAATAGGACAGAATGAAGGATAGGACCAAAGGCCAACAAGGTAAGAGGAGAATGGGAATTACTCTCACAGATGTGGAAAGAATCTTTTCACGGGGAAAAAAGAAGAGTCAGTAGAGCCTGGCTTTACTTGCTTCTGCTCAGTTTGCAAGTTAAATTTGGAGGTCAAATGCCTAACACAGAGGTGGACCTGTCCTCCTTCAGGCCCTCTGCTGTGCTAGACTCTCTCAATCTTAATTGGCATCACACAAACCCTTAGATGCCACCTGTCTCTTATGCACTAGTACGACCTTTGTAATTAAACTGCTTAGTGGAATGGTAGCAGCAGCTGCCTACAGCAGTACTAAGCTTCCCTTGAGCCCCCAGCCATTGGCTGCTCCCTTGGTGACACTGCACTTTATCCTCTAGTCAGGGCAGTACACTGGACTCTCTCCAGTAGTTCCTCATCTCTCTTGAACTGAGGACCCCAGAACTGGACATAGAAGTCCAGATGTGGTCTCACTAGGGCAGAGTAGAGGGGGAGGAGAATTTTCCTTGACCTGCTGCTGGCCACACTCTTCTTAATGCACTCTAGGAGGCCATTTGCCTTCTTAGTCAGAAGTGCACATTGCTAGCTCATGGTGAACTTATTGTCCATCAGGACTCCCAAGTCCTTCATTACAGAGCTGCTTTCCAGCAGGCCAACTCCTAACCTGTCCTGGTGCCTGAGGTTATTCCTCCCCAGGTGCATGATGCTCCTCTTGCCCCTGTTGAACTTTGAGCTCTGTTGTTCAGGTATTCCTCAATCTACCTCGCTTTCTACTCATCCAACCCAATAAGCTTGTCTATGAGGATGTTATTGGAGACAGTGTCAAAAGCCTTGCTGAAGGCCAGGCAGACAACATCCACCTCTTCCCCTTCCTATGTCTGGAGTGTGTGATCTTGTACTCAATATACCTGGATGAAATCCTGACTGATGGTCCACAGTTCCTTGCTATGGAGACATGGGCACATGCAGGTATACACAAGCACAGGCCAAAGACATCTCCATCAGAAATGAGCCCTAACAGCCTGGGATACAGTAAGAACAGAACTACCAGCTTCTGCCACAAAATCATTTGTGGGCCTGGGCCAGGTTTTTAAAAGACAAAACAAAATGCTTTGCTGGGCTTTTGACACAGAAGATCATTACTTCAGAGCTCAGGCAGCCATTCTGCATTATTCAGCAGGTTGGGAGGACAGTGCCTGATGCTGGCAGGGGCCTCTGTCAGATCCCAGTTGATCACATGCTGTTGGTTCATTGTTATCTTGACAGGAAGGGAGTACAGTGAACTGGACTATTGTTGAAGACGTTCTGAATTGATTTTGCTCTGGTTTTACTGGTGCTATGCCAAACTGTAAAGCTCCAGTTCAGGTATTTCCAAAAGTCTGGTGAATTTACTTTCAGAAGGCTTGTGTGGTCCACCCAGGAGAAAGGGAGTGAAAGGAGAAACCCACTTCATAAAGCTGCCTACACATATGGGTTATCTCCCCAAGCTTACTTCTATATGTTGTAACTTAAAGTTCCTTTGAAAGGGACCCTTAATATTGCTGCCATGGAGAATAGGGATTGCATAGGAAGTTTTAAGTCAGTTAAAGGGTTAAAGTAACTCTGTATGACTTCTTACTCCCCACCTCAACAGCAATAACCAGACTTTAGTTCCTTTTACACCATCCAAACAATGTTTATATCTTTTCTCTTTCTGTCCCTGCCACTAGTCTTTCCTTATTGTTAACACAATATCCCAAACTTAAGTCTCGACCTAAGCTTGCCTTGGCAGGTGGAAATGTTTTGTGGCTAGTGCAGACTTGCAAACCAAAGGGACATGAGAGTTCTCATGGTAGCTTTCATTCAGACCTTGTGTTCCAGCAAGTGGATCACTTAACTTTCACACACTGTTTCTCCTATTGTGCAAAGGGACCAATAAAGCTGCTGTACTTTGTAAGGGTACTATGAAATTTAATCCTGGTAAGGTGCATTTTTGAGCTCAGATGGAAAGTATTACACAAGTCCAAAGCGAAATAGCACAGGCTAGAACAACTCCCTGCAAGAACACTGCAAAACCAGGAGTTCCCCATATACTCTCAGACTGCTCCTCATTATGCTGGAAAATAACCTAGTAACTAGCTATATATGACAAACATTTTCTACATTGCAATTGGTCATCCTCCAGTGTTTACTATACTGTAAGGATCTGCTGAAAAAGTTGAATTACACAGCCTATAAACAACCTAATGCTCAAGCATTTCATATGAATTCAAGTGAAAAGTAGTCTGGTTGGTTTGTGGTTGAGTGTTCCCACCCTCCATTTTCTGCAGTTTCTATACATTTTGTTGTAAAAAGGTGGTCTCAGGATTTCTCTAGAGTTATATATATGGAAAGCAAATGTACTTTATCTGAATAGCATAGGAAACTGTCAGTAGTTTGCTAATTGAAGGAATGATCAATGACTTTTCCAATTAATGGGATCTTCAATTTTGTTCTGTTAAGCTATTCTGATTTCTCAGTACTAGTGATCACTTTGGAACAGGGAGATTAAATACTTTTTGATCATTCTCTTGCTCATCAAGCATCTCTTTAAAAAAAGTGACATCAACTTACCAAAGATGAAATTATCAGGCCGAAAGAGCTGACCAAAAGGCCCAGATCGCACACTGTCCATGGTTCCTGGTTCCAAGTCAACCAAGACTGCTCTTGGTACATATTTCTGGGCTACAATAAAAAGTAAGCATGCCCTTAATATTCTGACATTAAGATGTTTATAGTTCTCATCACACAAATACATTATGTTTCATATTATTAGTCTAATATAGATTGTAGATACATAAATATTTCTTATACAGGAAGTCACGGTGCTGACAAAACCAGCACCACCGAAACAAATAATCCTGCTTGAAATCCAGTCCTGACATCTTTTGAGTCCTGCAGATGACACACTGCATTTTGTAAGCTCTTTTTGAGCAACAGATATGAGGGAGGAAAGTTTCTTATTAAAAAAAATGGTGACGTGTTCTTCATTAAGAAAGTAGATAATCTTTTTCAATGAGTGATAGGTGAGTGAAGGGTTTAAGTTCAAATAATCCTAATACATCTCACAAGCTTTTATGCTTGAAGGATTCACCTCCACTGAAAGAACTACTTTGTGACAAACAGTAGATCATCACATCTGCCACAAAGCACAAAAGAAGAAAAAAATCTGTATCCAGTTCAAGGAAACTCAGATAAATATGAGTTAACTCAAGCTGGAGAAAAGGTGAAACATTCACACTCGCAGGTTCATGCCAATAGACCAAAGGACTCGCGATCCCCATTTCACACAGTTAACACCCTTCAACACCAGACTGATTTGGGTACCTTTGGCAACTTATTAAAGAATCACCATTGACTTCTCCATAACCTGTGGCCCATCCCTCTCAGTCACGAAATACAGATGCAGGGTCATATAAACATCAGTTTAATTTGGACAACAGATGAGACATCTGATGAAATGTTGTGGCATGCTATTGTGGGCTGCAGGATCTAGGGCCTGGCAGAAGGGAAGCTGGACAAGGCCAAAGTCAGTTTCTCACACGAAAGCAGTTAGCCTGGGAGAGAAAGTGGGAGTCACCTAGCAGGAGCCTTTGCAGCTGCACACAGAGACCTTGGCACCCCACATAGCCTTTACATCTTATCCTTCCCACACCACTCAGCACCAGTCTTATCACATTCACATTTCTTTGAAGTGCACTGTTTTATCCTCATTTATGGTAGTTGTTTTTACTAGTAACTGTTGCTTCTTAATTGGTCAGTTTAATTTGTATATGTAAGTGTCACTTGCTAATTGGTCATTATTCTTTCTGTAAAGGTATAAAAGATGCTTGCTAACAATAGCACGGTGCTAGCCAATTTTTCTTGTATATAGTCTCTACCTGTGACTCTTGTACTTCTGCTTGGCCTATATTACGCACTTTGTAGATTAAACACGACCACCCCTGCGTGTGTGTGTGTAGACCGTCTGAACTCATTTCTCTCTGCCTAGGGAGATAACACCCAGTCATCAGTTGGTAAAAAAGTAGATAATCTTTCCTGTATAAAATGGGGCAAGCTGAGCAACTGATGGCATGCAAGGAGCGTGACCAGATGTCTGACACAGCTTCCCAAACCCACATTCCCGGACCCCCCCCGATTCTCGCAGCCCTCCCCATCCACACTTACAAGATGATTCATTATAGTAGACATTGATTCTTTCCAGCTGCAGCGCTGAGTCACCCACATAGCCTCCGGCTGGGTCAATGCCATGCTCATCACTTATCACTTCCCAAAACTAAGGGAGAAAAAGAAGTGGGTTGGGAACACCCCTACGGAGCAACTAGAGCCCTGCCCAGCACCCGGGGCAGGGTGGAGGCGGCAGCCCGGCCACAGCTGCCGGATTCCTGGCGTGCTCTGGGCGGGACGGGGCCGCAGGCACAGGGATTCGAACCCATCAGACAAGCAGCGGCAACCCCACACCTCACCCGGGAGGGCTGCTCGGAGGGGGTCCCTAGGGCTTCTGCCGCCTTTCCCCGCTTCTGAGCGGCGATCTGGCCATTTTGAACATCAAAATAAGTAAAATAATTAATTAATTAAAGTTTGGTTTCAGTACTTCTCAAAGCCTTTTATGGTCACAGGGAGATGCACTGTGTCCTCAGCGCGCTTGGCGCCTCTCGGCAGCGGCTCGGGAGGAAAGCGGGACCGGTGGTGAGGGGAGGCTGGTAGCAACCTGCCCCGCGGGGCCAAGCACCCTAGAGAACCAGCCAGGGAGGAGAGCGTGCCGGGCGGAGAGGGGAGCCTGCCAACACCCGTCTCCGCAGAACCAGCCCAGGAGTGAAGCGTGACTAGAGGTGAGGGGAGGCTGGCAGCACTCAGCCCCATGGGGATAAACACCTTGGAGAAGCGGCCCGGGAGAACAGCGGGACCGGCGTAAGGGGTGGCTGGCAGTATCTAGCCCTGAGGCGATAAACACCCTGGAGAACCGTTCCCTCAGGCACTGAGAGACTCCGCATGAGATCGGGCAGGCAGCGGCTTCCCCTCAAGCTTACCTTGGTACCGATCTGGTTGCCACATTGGCCCGCCTGGATATGTACAATCTCTCTCATGGCGATACCCACTATTCGCCTCAGCTTTCCCGCCGCTGTGCACGGTACGGACAGAGCGGGTGGTGCTTTATGTGCTCTGAGGCGGTGCCCACCCGCCTGCCTCCGCCCGCACCCTTCCCGCCTAATGGCCGCTCCCGGCCGGGACCGCCCTCAGGCCTGCCGTTGGGCTTGGGGATGCAGCAACAGCTTTGTCACATCGACCCCTCACTTTTCTGGAGGGGTTTACTCTGTGGAGAAGGACTTGGGGGTACAGGTGGGTAAAAGCTGTACAGGAGCTGGCAATGTGAGCTCGCAGCCCAGAAGTCAGCTATGTCCTGGGCTGCACTCAAAGCAGCATAGCCAGCAGGTCAGGGAGGGGATTCTGCCTACCTGCTCTGCTCAGGTGAGATCTCACCTACAGTGCTGGGTCCAGCTCTGGAAGCCCTCAAGCACAGGAGAGACATGGACCTGTTGGAGTGGGTCCAGAGGAAACCACAAAAATGATTTGTGGTCTGGAACCCATCTGCTGTGAGGACAGGCTGAGAGAGTTGGGTTTGTTCAGTCTGGAGAAGAGAAGGCTCCAAAGCAGAGCTTCTTGCAGCCTTTCAGTACTTAAAGGAAGCCTGCAGAAAACATGAGGAGGGACTCTTTATCAAAGAAGAGTGTAGTGATAGGATGAGGGATAACCATTTTAAATTGAAAGAGGGTAGATTTAGATTAGATGTAAGGAAGAGATTCTTCATTGTGAAGGTGATCTCTGACCATTTTTGTGGCCTTCTCTGGACCCACTCAAGGAGGTCCATGTCTTTCTTATGCTGGATGCAGTACTCCAGGTGAGTTCTCCCCAGAGTGGAGCAGAGAGGCAGGATCCCCTTCCTTGACTTGCTGGCCATGCTGCTTTGGCTGCAGTCCAGGATGCAACTGGCTTTCTGGACTGTGAGCGCATGCTGCCTGCTCATACACATTTGTTCATCTACCAACATCCCCAGCTTGAATTTCTTAAAGAAAAGGGAAATTTTCTTTCTCCTCCAGAGAACACAACTAGTCTTTATGGCCCTCTTAGGTAGCAGTTGCGTGGTTTCCCAGGTAGAGAAATGCTGCCTGGCTTGGCTGCCCATTTTAATGCCATTGTGACTTTCCCATGGGATGCCATTGGCCATGCAGCATATTCTAATGTATAGCCCTGGTGGGAGACATTCATTTATCTGTTCAGATCTTTATTGTCTGACTGCATCTCTTCTGCTGTGCAGGAGCAGCCCTGAGGCTAGATGTGACCCAGCTGGGACTCTCTGGGAGACAAAACCTGGGTACTCTCTACAGCTTGACCACAGTTAAGGTAAGCCCCATCGACCAATAAATAATCCCCAAATAACCCAAAATCTGTAGGCTGGGAGGTCACTTCCTGTCTACCTGCCCTTATGTTACTGTGACTGATGTCAGCCATATTGTGTGCTCTGGGCTCCAACCTTGCCTTTTCATAAATGTTTTTCAGCAAGGCTAGCAGCTTCTTGCAGATAACCTTTATGTAGCACCACCCCCCCCATGCTAGGCTGAGTCAAATGTCGTCTTGACATCAGTGAAGCAGCTGGAGGATCAACATGTTTGCCTTGCAAGCAGCCCCCAGCACACAATTGGATACTATGTCCCTTTTTCTCTGCTGAGGGACTCAAAATAAATGTCCTTCTTTGTGTGATCTGTGTTTTTGGAAGAGATCCATGAACAAATCATTTGTTCAGTAGCTTGGTTAGTGAGAGTGTCTTGATCTTTGCTTGAATCTGTAAGTCCCCAAACGTGCCTTTCAGGCTTGGCTTTTCCCACACTTGGCAAACCCTTCCATATACTGTTGTATGGTTTGCACTTGGCATCAGCTTGCCCATTATGATCATTGATGCTGGTGTGCTACTGTTTAGAATTCAGTTAGTGCCCAGGTCGAGCTGGTGGTGAGACTGAGTGTGTGTTCCCAGCAGGCACAGGCATATACACACCCTCACACACACATAGATGCACACGTGGCTGGCCACAGTGGCTAATACATGCAGAAAGCAAAGTAATCATGCCAACACAAACATCACTAACAGCTTCATCCTGTTCCTTTCTCTGACTGATCAGGACAGAAGCCTATTAATGGAAAATACATGTGTATTTGTATACAGCTATACAATACAGATCTCTCCAGTAGCTGGTCTTGGACAGTCATCCCATCCAGTAGCTGACCCCTGTATCCTAGATCTTCCCAGCTGCTGGCACATGGAAATGTTATCCCCAGAGGCCCACAGCTCCTTTCCAGTTGCTGACATCCAGACCTACAGACAGAAACAGGCGCTGCTACAGATTACTTCTGGATGTATTTTAAAATCCAACTAAAGAGCTTTTGGAAATTTAAGGCAGCTAAATATCTTTAAAGACTTCTCTCTAGGTGCTTCATCCAACTGAGCTCATGAGATTCACTCTATAAACAGATTAAAATGGGAACACACTGTGATTTCTGTACGATAGATTCTCACTTCTAGTATTTGCCTGTGCAGTCTCTTTCTCAGACACCTATAATATATGTTGACTTCTAACCCTTGCAATTTGTAGTCTTTTTTCTTCCCATTCACTTCATAGGCTAATTTAATATGTAGTGTATGGGGGTTTTTTCCACCATGCACAAAACAGGAGAAAAGGTTTCTTAAGATTTCACTTGCAGATTTATTCCCTTCATTGTTTTTCTTTTCCTGCATTTTGCAAATTTTAATTCCACTTCTGTTGTAAAGAAAATTCAATTAATATATTCAACCTGAAAACTAGTAAGATATCATGATAGTTATATAGTATCAGCACAACTAGTTTACATGACTTACATTCTCAGAGTATCTCGTGCTCCTAGGTGTGGAAGCCAAAGATTAAATAGTAAAAGAGGTCTATACTTGCATTTTAGGGAGTTTAGTCATGACCCTTTAGAGCAGACAGGATGTGGATTAAGGAAGATCTGACTGCTAGGCCAAGCCTGGATTAGTCTGGCATTTCTCACTGGTAAAAGCCTAGAACAGTTCATTTCCACTGGACAGCTCTTTGGTGCTCCAATGTGATAGGCAGACTCCATGTGGTTCTTTATTCCTGTTTGTCAGCACAAAGATTTTGGCTGTCAGTGTCAGCAGTGGTGTCAGAGGGTAGTAGCAGTTGAAATACTCATATTGCTCCTGTGTGAGATCCAGCTGCCTTGAAAAATCTATGTACATTCATGGTCAAGACAAACTGTTGGGGCCATGTGGGGTTGTAGAGCTTCCAGTGTTCTTGGCTTCAGCCTTTCTCACGTACTCCTTGCTCTTGCAAAGGCTAAAATAGAAATGGAGACTTACAAGATGATGAATTTCACAAGGCAGGACAAACTGTGTAAGGTGCCCATGCTACAAAGTAAAAGGATTTTCCAGTAACAGCAGCCCAAGCTGCAGTCATCTTCCACAAAGTCACAAGGAAATTTGCTTTAATGCCCTGGAAATACCCCAGCAAAGTTCTTCTGTATTTAGCTAGTCATATGATATGATTGTTAAGCTGCTTCCTGCTTTTCAGGAAACACATTTATGTTTATATCAGGGCTGTTGCTAGGACTATTTCTATTTACTGGGGTTTTTAAGGACTAGAGAGAAATTTGTGTCATAGCAGGACAGTTAGCAGCTACAATTTTCTTTTTCAGAATGATAAATATGCTGTATTTTGATACATAAGAGTATCAACAAGGGTCTACCCACTGTTAGAAAGTTCTTAGCACTTGCATTAACCACCAAAGGGATAAAAGGAATCCACGTGGTGGATTCACTGTGCCAACATGTAGCAGCCTAGTAAATGCTACCCAAGGCCACCTTTAGGAGGAAGGTCCCAGGGTCAGTGTTGTTCCTTTCTCTCCTCTTTAGTCTGAAAGTTTTGAAGGCAAGTTAATAAAAAGGGGGGGGGGTGTGGAATCTGAAAACATCTTGGCTTTGGGGATTTTTTTGCCTGGCTTCCTGAGGAAACAAACCATGGGAAGTCATGCTTTGTACAAGTGTGTGCCCATGTATATCTACTTTTCAGTCTGCTAACCTTACAACCTGCAAGAGGCAGATGAGTTCCAGAGCTGCAGAAGTCTCAAAACAGCTCAAGAACCCAACAGCACGATCAAGCCTTTCAAAAGGGGAAGGGAGACAGCAAGATGGCCAGAAGCTCACAGTCTAATAAGGCCAATGCAGTATACACATTTATCACAAGTGTTTTTCATCTTATATCTTGCCTAGAAAAGCCACTGTATTTGATATGGTCTTCATATGGTCCTCATATGAAACCTCATATGGTTTCTTGCTTTGTTCCTCCCCCATTAAGCTTGTGGTTGTGGAAGCTGTGGTGTCACTAACTCTCACCTATGCTCAGAGTACTCAGTGTTTTTTTTTTAATGCTACTCACCTCTCTGCTTTATAACTCCAAGTGTCAGTGCAGATAATGCTGGTGGTTGTGGTTTGGCCCCCAAGAGGTGGTCTGAAATTTGTAATGTTAAAACAGAGGTCATTACTTCAGGTCAGGGGATGAAATGAGTGAGAGACTGTGAAGCCACACTGGAGGAATTCAACCATCTCACTAAAAGGAGTTTCTAGCTGCATTTTCACACGCTTCTCTTCTCACAGTTTGACAAGATGAAAGGAAAACCACTGTAACTCCAACCTTGAATATTAATTTGTTTGAGTTCAGTTGCTTTTGCACTTTCCAGCACTTACTGTCTTTTCATTTGTAACATGTTTTCCATCCCTGGAAAATTAGTGTTTTCCTTCAGTCCTTTGTTTCTCCCAGTGCTTAGCCCCAACGCTAACAATAGCCCATCCATGACTTTTTGCAGAGTTGGTCATGGTGATTCTTATGCAACTGCTGTAGCAGCTGGAGAAGAGGGAGGCATGTACCTGCCTGTTTTGCCAGGCAGAATGTGTTTGGTGTGGCTATGTTTTTAACTTCCATTCTAATAGGTCACTTAGCTACATAAACAAACAGAGCCAGAGTAATGGGCTGCACTATGTATTCAACAGAGTCAGTAAAAAGCCAGGTTACTGTTTCCTTGTAGCTACAACCAAGAGTGTGGGAATACAAAATTAAAGCAGGAATTTATTGACATTCAACACTCCAGCCTCTCTACACATTGGAGATTTGGGGGAACTGAAGCTGTTTGTTTTGAGTGAAAACAAATTTTAGCTGCAAAGTGTGCTCTCCATTACTGGTATCACACAGTGAGTGAGGGTGATAAATCTGAGATAATGCTGACTTGGTTTTGGAGCTTAGTCAGCTCTGAATAGATGTCAGTACAATGCAGAGCTTATCAGTAAAGTCCTGATGTTTTGAGTGTGGGAGACATCAGAATGAGGATAAAATGGTCTGCTAACCAGAAGTCATGCTAAAGAGTACCAGGAAAAAAGCATGTTCTGACCAGGTGAGTACACTGACAGGAGCTGGTTTTGATTACATGGAAGATCCATCTAATCTAGAATTGCATCTCTGACAGCAGCCAGTGATGGGTGCTGAGGAAAGAGTATGGTAATAATTCCCCCCAAAATGTCCTGCTATATCCTGACAATTAGTGATTAAGTCTTTGTTGAACCAAAGACCAGATCTGGACCATCATATTCAATAGTCCTTTTGAGTCATTTGTTAAGTTATGTAGTTGCTTTTTACACCCAGTTACACTTTCAGCCTCTGAAGTCTCCTATGGCACTGGCTGCCACACACAACTGAATTCCATTCTATGAAGAAGTACTTTTTTTTCTGTTGTTAAAGTTGATCTTTTATTTCATGCCCCATAATTCTATACTGAGAAACAGACTAACAGTTCTTCATGTGTTTGGTTTGTTCTTTTTTTCGCTACCTATCCAACATTTTCTGAGCTGAAAGTATTGGTGAGGGACTTTTTAGGATGTCAGGTAGTGATAGGACTAGGGAGAATGGATATAAACTAGAGGAGGAGAGATTTAGATTGGATATTAGGAGGAAGTTCTTCACTGTTAGGGTGGTGAGACACGGGGACAGGTTGCCCAGAGAGGCTGTGGAAGCTCCATCCCTGGAAGCTTTTAAGGCCAGGCTGGATAGGGCTCTGGGCAACCTAATCTAGTTGGATGTGTCCCTGCCAGGCAGAGGGGTTGGAACTAGATGATCTTTAAGCTCCCTTCCAACTCTGACAATTCTATGATTCTGTTTTCCTAATTAATCTTTGAGGGACATAGTGCATTCCTGTGATAGTCCTTGCTTATCACCCCTCTCTATGTGTACTAGCTCTAACTGCAGGCTCTGTGAAATGGCAGTGACAGTATTCAAGTCATGGATTTATGCATTGGTATAGGATACTTCATGCCCTGGTCTTTATCTTTCTAATAACATTACCTTTGCTCTCTTGGTTGCTGCTGAGCTTTTTGTTTTTCATTGAACTATTCAAACTACCCCCAAGATGTCTTTTGAGAGTGGTGACAGCTAAATTAGATCCCTTCAGTGCAGACACAGAGTTGTTTTTCCTTATGTTGTGCAGTTACAGATGTTAATATTTCATCAGGTATTGTTTGATTCAAATCAGTATCATGAAATGCTTCTGAAACTCAGCCCAACTGATAGCAGTTTTGACCACCCTGAAGATTTTTATTCAGTCAAAAAAAGATTTATCAGTTCACTGCTTTTTTTTTTCCTCTGGATCATTTAAAATTAAGCTGATCAGGTCCAAGAACAACCAATGGGTCTGTTCTAGACTTTGTTTCTTGTATTTTGTTGCTAGAGTAGACCAACTCCACCTTAGCTTACCCAGCTCAGTCTGCCTAAGACTCGTGAGTAAAACACCTTACAACAGAGATCTGTACTGGAGCATGTGGGAGGGGAAGGGGGGGAAAGGATAGGTGTGGGTTGTACTACATAAACTAACTTTTCATGGGTTTATTCTCTGAGACAATAGAAAAAACAATAACCTCTAAGAAAAAGGGTTGGAGTCCTGTCTAGACTGTCACTTATTTAATACTCAGTAAGCAGAGCAGGTATTCGAGATGAAATGTGTAACTTTCCAAGTAAAAGTGATTCATCTCACTGTGAGAAACACTTGTTTATAGAAGAGTAATTTTGCAGCTAAAATCAATGATAAATTGCTTGGGTGAGGTCTTGGTTTTCTCAGGTGAGACACAGTTTTCTTCCTTACCCCTTTTCTCAGGTAGTGAGTGGCTCCTGGCTGCCACCAGCATAGATCCTACTCATCTGTCACACATGGCCAAACCAACTAAGCATACTGCTTCTAGCCTGCCTCACAAATGATTCTCTCAGATTACATTTGTAAGGAGAAGAGCACCATTCCTCACAAGCTCATCAGCCACAGGACAAACAGCACAGCAGAAGCTACCACTGGACAAAGCCTGGCTTATTTTTAACAGTGGAGCCCTAGCCCTGTCAAGGGCGGGTGGGTACAGCCACTGAAGGAATGTGGTCTCGTACTGAATGCACAAAAGCAGCTGAAGCATCCCCCTCTGAGCAGGGTGCTTTGAGAGATACCCATTGGGAATTAGGAGGGGTAAAAAAACCCAACATTGACACAGAGAACTGATCCTTTTTCTCTTAGAAAATCATTCTGCGAGAGTCAGACTGAGGGTGTATGTCTGCTGCCTTGGACTGCAGCCTATTAGCAGCATTACCATATTAATGATTTAAAGGCTTATGAATGCTAGGAATGTAAGAGGTCAGTTTGGCCCATGGCCAGGACTCAACCCACTGCCAGCCCACGGTGGATAATCTGTTTCACGGTCTGTTTGTTAAACAGTGTCCCAGAATGCAGGAGGATATGGGGTTACAATGTATGTTGACTGCACAATCGAATGCCATTGCTTTGCGGGAAGGGTGTGGAGACACAGTTGTTGCCTGTGCACAGAAGATTTGCAGAGAGATACAACTCTGTTGTGTAAAAGGATTTCACTGTGGTGTCCTGTCTCTGTACTGAATAGAGACTTTGTTACTATATGTGGCCTGTATGACCTGTCAGGAGCAGGGCACAGCTCTAAGTAGTCAAAAGGTTTTTAGCTCAGGACAGCAGCTTGACTAGCATGGAAGACAGTTATGCTAAAAGTGCTACATAAAGGAGGCTGGCTAGGTCTGTACCAAAAGACTGAAGGTGAACTACAGACAGAGCAAGACAGATAAAAATGCCTTTTTATAACATTTACATTTGCTTGAACACCTGCCCCCAACTTCCCCAGTTCAAGAGAAACAAGGAACTACTGGAGAGAGTCCAGCAGAGGCTAGGAAGATGCTGAAGGCACTGGAGCATCTCTGTGAGGAGGAAAGGCTGAGAGCCCGGGGGCTGCTTAGCCTAGAGAAGAGCAGGCCCAGAGGGGATCTTCTCAGTGCTTAACAATGTCTAAAGGGCAGGAGCCAAGATGATGAGGGCCAGACTTTTTTCAGTGGTGCCCAGTGACAGGCCAAGGGGCACTGGGCACAAACTGGAACTCAGGAGATTCCATCTGAACAGAAGAAAAAACTTGTTTGCTCTGAGGCTACCAGAGCCCTGGCCCAAGCTGCCTAGGGAGGTTGTGGAGTCTCCTTTGGAGAGATTCCAAAGCCACCTCGACATGACCCTGGGCAACTGGCTATGGGTGAAAGTAAAGCACATTTGCTACAGGAATCACTGAAATGATGTCATTTGCATTTTAGTTTTTCAGGAATAAAAGAGAGAGTATTGTATACTTCAGTTTGTCTAGCTCAAGAATGAAGCAGTAGTCCTTAAATAAAATTACTTATTTTCTTGCTTATACTTCCCTGATTTTTGAGATAGGTGAAAAGCATGTGAAAACAATATTTAACAAAAAGCAGCAGCAAACCAAGTCACATGCTTTGTAAGAAAGATGCTTTGTAATTAGAAGTGCTTTTAACAGAAAGGATTATGAACTTCACAGTGGGTCAGAGATAATTATACCTAACTTTAAGACTTCAAAGGACTTCTTAGATGTCTGAGATTTCTCTGGCTCTATAATAGGCTGACTACCCCACATCATTAAGCTACTGTTTTTTTAAATATAGTTGTTGTCTGAGGATCTGAGTTGGTTGTTGGATATTTTTTAACAATAGTTAAAATAGTTGCATTACTTTAAAAGTAATGACAATAGTTGCATTGCTTTAAGAAAACCCAAACCTAATCCATACATAATGTAAATAGCTTGTATCATGGCAACTGACAATCTTAACCCTGTCCTATGCCTGGATTTTGTCTCTGCAAACACAGCATGAAAAGCCACTCAGAAAACATTCCAAAAGATTTGTTTCCAATTTCACTGGTCATTGGTAGCACAGACAGCTTGGTTTTTGCTTATTTGTACCTTTAGTGCTTTGTACTTGTGGTGGGTTAACCTTGGCTGGCTGACAGGTGCCTACCAAGCCAATTCTTGTCTCCTCAACAGGACATGGGGAAAAAATAAGATGAAAAAGTTTGTGGGTCAAGATAAAGAAAGGGAGATCACTCACTAGTTACCAACATCAGCAAACTAGACTCAGCTCAAGCAAGATTAACTTATTATGAATTAAAAATAGGGTAAGACTGTGAGAAACAAAGACAAAACTAAAAATACCTTCCTCCACCCTCTCAAGCTCAACTTCACTCCTTCATTCCCAACTGTTCTACCTCCTCATTCTGGGCCCAGGCAATGCAGGGGAATGGGGGTTTTGGTCACTCCACAACAGTTGCTCTCTGCTGTTTCCTCCTTCTCACACTTTTACTTTGCTCCAGTGTGGGCCCTTCCCACAGGATACAGTCCCCTCAGGAACTGCTCCAGTTTGGGTCCTCTCCATGGGCTACAGTCCTTGAGGAACAGACTGCTTCAGTGTGGGTCTCCAATGGGCCACAGGCCCTGCCAGAAAACCTGCTCCTGCATGGCCTCTCCACAGGCTGCAGCTTTCTTCAAGGTGTGTCCACCTGCTGTGGTATAGGTTCCTCCAGAGGCTGCAGCAGGACAACTTGCTTCACCATGGTCTTCATCACAGGCTGCAGGGGATGCTCTGCTCTGGCACTTGTATGTCCTGGTTTGGGTTAGGACAGAACTATTTCTTTTCAGTGATTTCCCTTTTCAGCTAAAGCTCCTCTAAGTAGCTGCACTTTCTGAAACTAACAGCATGCTTTCATAGACACTGCCTGCTTCTAGCAGTGATAAGATCTAATGTTTAGATTTACTACCAGGGATTGCTATGCAAACCATGGTCACTGAGAAATCTTGTGTCTCACATTGGGGGGTGCAGAGTAAAAGCTGCACCTTCAGGGAGGAGCAGACAGGATAGATGATCCTAAACTGACCAACTAGGTATTCCACATAAATCAGATTCAATATAAAACTGAGGATCAGTTCCTTCTTCTCCTCTTGCTCTTCTTCAGTGGTTGGCATCTGAGGAGAACTCTGTTCTGCCCTCAATCCTGATCCGTAAGTTCCTGCATCCAGCTGCAGGATCCAGTCCCTGAGCCTGGTTCCCATCTGCTGCTGAAGTCTCCTGCTGCAGTATCAGTGCTGATGGTGGCATAGTTACCATCAAGGGGGGGTTGGTATAGGTTTTGTATATATTTGTATATATTTCATTTATCATTATCATTAAAGTACTTTTAGTTTTCCTTTCCAATCCACAAGTCTCTCTCTCTCTTACTTTAAGGCAAGGCTGGATGGGACTCTTCCTGATCTAGTGGAAGGTGCCCCTGCCAGGCAGGGGGGTTGGAACTAGATCATCTTTAAGGTACCTTCCAACTCTGGCAATTCTATGATTCTACTCCCTTCCACTGGAGGGGGGTGGGAAAGAGGGGGTAATAGAGAGCACCTGTCACTGGGTTGGTGGTCAGCCCAGCCCTGACCCTTGACACTGTAGCATCTCCTTCTGACCTTGGTATCTGCAAGGCTGTCTCCCTCATTTTTCCTCAGCCTCTCTCACAGCTGCTGCACAGCATTTTTTGCCTGTTCTTAAATAAGCTTCCATAGGGGCACCACCAACTTGGCTGAAGGGCTCAGCTTTGGGCAATGGTAGGATAATTCTGAAGCAAGCTGGAAGCAGCTCTGTACAATGCAGAGGTTGCCTCTGGTCTCTATTCAGAGGCCACCTCCAGTGCCAACACATTGCCACTAAACCCAGCATAGTGCTTATTTTGTGCTTTTCCTCAGCAAGAAACCAGACCTTGGTTCTCCCCCAACAGGGGAACCACTCAGTAGTTAAACTGTCCCTTAAGCTGTGTACAGGATGAACACCAGACTGACCACAGTTGTATGCTACCCCTCCTGAAGACCAAGTTAATCCTGAACCAGCCAAATCTAACATTTCATTAAACTAAAACTGTATTTCCCTGCAATCACATGTATACTATTGTACCTGTAGGTAAATGACTGCAGGGAGTTTTCATGAGGCATTACAGAAACAAGTCCTTGATCCTTAGTGAAAAACCAGAGACTGCTGAAGCTTTGTACTCAGTAGTTTGTAGTCTTTTGCAAATTTGGTAGAAGATTAAGGCATTCCTTTGAAAGCAAACACAGTCTCTCCAAGGCCAGAAAGTGAGTCAGCAGTAGAGTGACAAGTTCAGAGCCATATAATATTATCCAGTTGCTTCACTGCTGGAGTCCAGCACATGGAAACTGTTCATGCCAGATCAAAGATTCATTAACTTCAGGAATAAGTTATTGTGGAAATTAGAGACAACATCCAAAGCCACCATTTATTTCATTTATTCATGGACAGTGTTCCTTAAAATTGGCACCACATATCAGAAAATATTACCACCACTGACATAATTCTCAAGCAACTCAGTTTCCATAGCAAGTTAAACTGAGCTTGAAAATTGTGAAGAGGTTAAGTTCTTAAGTTCTTAAATATCTTAAGTGTATAAAGGACACAGTAAGGTAAAGAAAGTAGTGATAAACTCTAAACACCACAGGGATACATTACTGAAGTGGTATGTTAATCACATTAATACCTCCAGTGAAACTGAGGCATCAAGTCAAAAATACACTTTGTAATTTGGTTTTAAAGCTTTTTTTTAATTAAGAAAGCTTGTGCCTTTAGTTCAAGTGTTATTTCAGGAAAGCACCCTGAAATGATTTAGTTATAATTCTAGTGAGTTACAAATAATCATATGTAGTTATCTTCACAGTTAATATTCAGAATTACTAACATCTCCTAAATTGTGAACAATTATCTCTATCCACTGTACTGAAACAAAATCCAGCTCAAAGTCCTATTTTCCTTTCTTTACCCTTCCCTTCTTTGTAGGGAAAAGATTCAGCATGTTTCCTAGAGCATATTCCAAATGGTCTAAGGAATTTAGGCCCTGCCTTATCCTCCCTTTCCCTGGGCAGAAGTGCTTGTAATCCTATTTCTCCTGAAGGAATAGGAAGGTGCAAGAAAGCAACAACTTCATGGGTTTATTATGAAAGGAAGGAAATGAAGTAATGATAAACTACATAGAGAGAAAAGCTACTGGATTCTTCATTCTAGTAGTGAAGACAGCAACTTTGTTTTGCCTGCAGAATGTGAACAGTGGCTGAGTCAACAAGATCAAGTACTTCAGTGAAAATTCCTTTTTTGGTAACTAGAGAGCGTGACTTGGTGCATTGTTAGTAAGTGATGCAAAGCAACAGGCAAAAAGGGCCAGTGCAAGCAAGGAGGCAGTAAACATGTCCTGCACCTTCACCATGTCACTGCTACCAGCCTTGGCTGCAATAATAACAAGTGCAGATTAACTGAGTTTATGGAAAGAAAAATTAATGCTAAAAATGTCAAGTAGAAAAGTTAGCTTCTTCTCTACATAGCTGCAGTTCAGAGCCTGTGCTTTTTGGTTTTCTGTCTCTTGCTAGACATTGTGCACTACTTGTATATAATTTTCTGAAGGGTAGATAATGGAGAAGTTGTTCTTTGCTGTGTACCACATACAGCTGAAGCAAACCCAATACCTCCTAAGCAGTCTGTAAAACACCAATAAAAATCCCACTGGTTCCAACTCAATTCCAAACTCCCTCACTTTCCAGAGATACAGTTTTGTCTTTGGGTGAAAGAAATTGGTACAGTAGCAAATATCATCCCCTGGCAAACCCCAGATTCAGAAGCAATGAAACAATTTCAGACACTTAAAACTTCCAAGACACTGCTCCCATTTTGAGAAAATATCAAAGCTTAGTTACTTTGTTCAGCTGTTTGCATTTTGAATTAGAAGGAGATACTCTTGAGATTGAAACTCTCTGAGATGGAGACTTTGCAGCTCACATAACCTTCAGCAGCTTAAGTTTTAAGGGTTATCAGAGCAGGAGTTGCTTAAAAACATTGCAAATTCACACAGTGTTTTGGATGGTGTTAGGTCCTCAGACAGTACCATTGGAAACTGGAGAGTTAGAGTTCTGTAACAATTTCCTCTGGCTCTAGAAGGCTGGAATATCAGATCTGCACAGTTCAGACTTGCAAAAGCTTTTGTATTGCAATTCACAAAAAGCACTATTGAATCATTCAAGTTGCTTTTGTGCTTTTTATACATACAGTCCTTAAAAGCTGAAAGAATTAATGACAAAATCCTTTCACTGCACCAAATGCAGTTCCTTGATAGGGGTATAAAGACTTTGGACAACAGTTATCATGGCAATAATCATTTAGGGGAGTGTGTGTCAAGAACAATTACAGATTAAGTATAAAGCTTCCAATTTAATACAATCTCTTACTCATTACTCACAGAATAGCTTGTTTTCTTCCAAAGGAAACCCAACAGTGCTGCAAGCTACAAGCATTCTTCCCTGTGAGAAATTAGGAAAGCAGCAGTTCTCCTTGTCTGGAGCAAACACTCAGTAGTAGATGGGAAACAACAAATCAGGAAAAACACTATTTTTTTTAGTTTTTTTCTTAGCTGTCTACTTATTTGCCATTACTGAAGAGACAGGTGGAGATTGAACTTGTGTCCATCAGTCCCTTTAGGCTGCTTTCCATCCCAACAGTCATTTGAAAGATACAACTCCAGCTGGTTAAATCACATCCATAAGGGCAAAAATAAAGGCACAGAAGTGAAGCTTGCACAGAAAAGTGAGAGCAATACTCCCACATATTAGTGACACTTGAAGGGAACAGACCTAGCTGACAGGTCAGATTATATCCCATCAACCTTGCTCTTTTCAGTCCACCTGCTCCTCTCTCAGCAGGTTAGGTTTTACTCCAGCTGAACAGTGCAGCTGATGCACATAGTTAATGGATTCCTGTCTCAGCCAAGATGTGCAAGCACTGTGGAATCCACAGTGGTCTTTTTCCTCCTGCTCTCACTGCTTTTTTTTCCCCCTACCCAGCTTGTTCACTCTGTCACCAGAGCTTCTCCTCCCACGTGGAACTTGCCATCAGGTCAGACACATTTACCTGTATCTGCTGTCTCTTTAAGAGCTTTCAGTGTTAAGCAAGAATAGAACAACTTAAAGTTCTTCATGAGCAAGCAAATGAGAAACCTATGAACAATCAAAGCTGGGCCCTTTCCCTTCAGCAATGGGAGTGACACACAAGATGCTTAACACTCTTTTCCAGTTTTCCACACTGTTGAGGAAAAGCTTGCTGGAAATTGGTCATAAACATTATCTGGACAATGCTACCTAAGGATTAAAATCTTTGCCCTTTAATACAACGTATCCTGGGAGACTATGAAACTGCAATTATCCACTTTAGAGCATATGTACATTACACAAGACTAGGTATGTCCTGCTGCTCTCCCCTGAGCAAAGGGGCATCAAAATCCAGCATCTCTTCTGTGTACTTCAAGTACAACTTGGGATGTAGTGCCATCTTGTAACTGAACAGTCAAAAATACAGTACTGATGGTTTAGCTCCTGAGGGAGCTTCAGCAGATTGCTTGTAAGCCATGTTCAAGAAACTATGGCAAATTAGTCAATATTCATGCAGAATGGGACAGAAGATCCATCAGAGAAATAGATCAGGTTCTTCAGCTGGTGTGAGCTATACTAACCTGAACTCTCTGTAGCTTTGAAGAAAAATCTAAGTATAATGAAATGGTTTTACTTGTTTCAAGGGAAGTAAGGCTACAACTTAAGATTCTGCTTTGTAGCTGCACGTCCTCCAAGGAGACTTCACAAGAGTAGTCAGTCACTGAATCAGCTGCATTATGTAGTGCCATTATCAGCAGGAGTAAGTAAGTACATGTCACCTTTTGCACCTCAGTGCCAGTTGAGCACCAATACTAGCACTGTTCAGGATTAAAACCAAAAACCACAAGCTCCTTCCGACCTTACAAGCCCAGTCTGTTCAGAAGGCAAGTAGACAGCTATGAAAAAAACCCCAACCAAACGTGTTTTAATTGGTGCCAGAAATATTCCACTGGTTACAAACCATGCAAATTTCCAGGTATACTTATTCCCCATTTTGAGCTGCTAGGGCAAAAACCTGCCCTCTCTCCTTTGGCCAAATTCTCAGGCATTAGATAGCCACCTTTTTGTTCTGCTAAGGGCCTGTGGACACCAAACACTTATGTTATGACTGAGGCCTATACACATATTCCCCAAAGGGAAAAATGTTAGTTCACATCAGTGGACATTCCCCTACTATAAGATCAGTACAATCAAAACTGGGCAAGAGAATGTCTTTAAGCAAAAAGATCCAATTCTAGAAGTGCAGCTGTGCTCCTAGAAGTGCAGCTGTGCTCACTACTCCCGCCTTGACCTTGCACACGTGCCGTCTTCATCGTATTCACCCATCAGCTGCAGCATGTATGTTCCAGTATAGAGCAGAAACTGTCCAATTACTTGTGCTGCATGGGATATCAGCTGGAGCACCTTCCTAGAAGAAAAGCCATTTGTTTTTTTAAAAGAAAAATGGTCAGTAGGATGACATTACTCCTTTCTCCCCACCCACAACACCTTTAGGATGAGTTAGGTAGATGTACCTAAGAACTCTCTCGCTTCTGAGAAGCTGGTCATTTTTGTACCTTCTGTAATACCTCTGTGGCCATTGATTAAAAGAAAACTGTTGACTGACATGTTGGCAGAACCCAAAACCACATTTAACAACATAGGCTGCCATCCTGCTAGACATTTACAGGCCTCCTGTGAAGCCAACACTCAGACTAGCAGAGCACCACTGAAGATAACTTTGCCTGAGCAGCATTCCTGCAATATGAATCCACTTCACATCTCACCTTTAGGCCATTCACTAACACAACACTATATGTATCTCCAAGCTACAGATCAAACCTGATTAGATCAGAAGCTGAGTAACCACATTACAGTGGATGGCCAACAGCAAAACAAGTGAAGCCACATGAATTAATGTCAAGCTGCAAGCCCTAAGAACTCTCATATCACAACTCTTCTATCCTTTAAATGATTGAATAAATATTAGCATTCAAATATAAAATACTGTGAGAGAATCAGTACAGATCCATAACATAAGATCAGGTAAGCACTAGAGGTCTGCAATATAAACTGTTGATCAGCACAGGATCACAGAGGGAGACAGGTCATCATACTTGATTGGTCATTTATTCAACTTAGTTATAGCTGCATCTTCCTTCCATTCTCCAAGGAACAATAGGGACATCAATACTAAGAGCTGTATTCAAGCCTCATGTCCTGAAAGTTAAGTAGGCCCTCAGAAGCATGAAGCTGAAGATGCAGAACCAGACCAGCCTTCCTCTTCTGCAAAAAGAGATTTTCTGAATTCCTGTCTGAGAATATATGCAGCTGTGAATCCTCTGCTGCTATTCACTTCAAGCTCTAGCAGAGAAGGCAGTCTTTGTACACTTTCTTCTCCCCCCTCCACTGGGATGGAAGAAAGTTTGCAGTCAAAATCCAATGCTTCAAAAGAGTAGAATACCCTGTACTGAGAGTCTGGGAAGACTTTAAAAACAACTATCCTTATTCATGCTTCCCACACATATGCCATGTCAGTACATCCTTCCCTTCATCAGATAGCACAGGCCAAGGAGCTTTACAGTTGTAAAAGAAAGCTGCACCTGGTACCAAGCTTTTGAGCAGCTGCAGTGTGTCACTTGCACATGACAGCAGTTGTCACTTAAGCCATGGAGCAAGTTATTTTGTTGAACTGGACATTTGATCCTCCAGTTGGACACTGCAGGAGAAATGGACTAATCAGAGCTGCCAGGCTTTGAGCCCCTCCCACTGATGAACAACTGCAGCATTTTAAAGCCCTTTCTCTTCATGCTCTGCAGGTGGGCTCAGGGAGAAAGCATCAAGAGTTAGCATTTTGGAACTCATTAGCAGGGAGACTACAGCAAGAACCTAACATCATCTTGTCTCCAATTTCAACAGCAAGTTGAGACAGGCCATCTTGTTGCTGCGTTCAAGTGTACTCAAGGTTATCATTTCTGTCACCCCTGTTCTCTGCTAGCAGACTATTTTCCCACCCTGACACTTCCCTTACAGCCCAACTCTGTAACATAACAGTGCTTCCAGAAGAACTCCACAGCTATTTCAGCTGTTTGCCAGCACCACTTTTGTCACCAGCTGCCCTGCCTTGGCAGGGAGGCAGAAGTGTCACTTCAAACTCTCCTTAGCAGTGCAAGTTCCAGTGCTGATACTCATCTCCACAGCAGATAGCTAGAAATCAGTTTGTTCTGGCTCAAGAGACTTGACAAACGCAGGAACTGGAGAAGTGCAGCTGTTTGAGGGTAAGCCTTTGCTTTGAAGAAACCCTAATGAAGCCAGTGCTACAGGTGGGTGTCAGCATATAGCTGGATAACCACTGTAGCATAACTAGAGAGATGAGTCTCATCTACAGTCACACCAGCTGTAGCCTGAAAGGCTAAGCAAGAGACCACCTAAGTGGAGTGGGAGAGATCAGTCAGACTGAAAGACAGAACAAGATTAGCATTATAATGCTTAATCCTTGCATCAGGAAACAAGGGTCACAGTAAAGACAACAGGTTAGAGGAAATGAAAACCTCACTTGTGGCATATATATATCTGTTCTGTACAGAGCAGATCTGGTCCTCAAGTCCAAATGCAGCAACAGTCCAGACTGTTGTCTCAACCAGACTTTGAAAGGTCAGGTAGAGAAATTCAGAGCTGCAGCTTAAACAGCTGTCAAAGTACAGCAGCTCTGTAAAGGTGTCTGAACTTGGAAGTTTCCTTCAACCAGAGCAAGGCACAGATGGTTTAAAAAGGTATAGACTTCCAACACACTGCTGAAATCAGTGGACAAAGACAGGTATTATTTTGCCCCTGTGTAAGACAGCATTTCCCAACAGTCAGATCTACCAAACCCACAACCCACCCCAGCCTGGTCCTGCAGGAGACAGTAGTCCTTGTTAGGCTCTGTTAGTTTGCTTATAGACCAGTTGGCTTAAAAACAGTGACATCAGTCTTACTACAGATGACAAATTTGCATTAAGATAGCAGTGTTGTGTATCTTCTATTTTCCTGTCTCCACATAGCTCAGGTGGTGAATTTGGCAGCCAGGTACTGCAGAGTCTGAGCAAGTTTTAAGATCTCTGCCATTAGATGGCAAATTCCTCTCACTCATCCCCTTGAAGTCCCCCTTCAAAGAGTCCAATGCTTTTTCCTCAGCTTCCTGCATTCTTTAAACAAGTCAAAGAAATCTGTGGAAATTCTCTCTCAGGAAAACAAGGACTTTAGCCCTGGCAGAAAACAAGGACTTTACACCCTTGCAGTAAAAACCAGCTGATAAGATATTTGCCTTGGGGGAAATGTTACATTCCACCATAAAAAGTGGAGTAAGTTTTTATAAGTCAGCTAGCCACCTTACAAAGGATGATTCAGTGTCTTGGTATGAGTATATTGGTATGTATATTAAGAAAAAGACTAAGTTTATAACCACATTCACTTCACAGAACCAGTAAGCAAACACAGATTTGACATCAGCACACATGCCTGATCAGCAGAGGGAACATACTTACCGCATTATGCTTTTTGCTCCCATACATTTGATGTCATATGAGACAGAGTAGATCTCATAGAAGGTTGCCTTGATGTTTAAGCAGCCAATAAAATCCCTAGGGTTCAGCTTGTACAGATCAAAGGTGATGTTAGCTACTCCCATTTTCTTCTTGCGTTTCACAGTGGCAACTCCATTTCTTGTCTAGTTTAAAAAGGAGGAGAGACAGCTTGTACCATGAGCCAGGAAAGTACAGCAAGACAACTGTTAACAGTGTAGCTCTTCAGAAGCAGTTTGCTTATTTCAGTCTTCAGGCTAGTTCTTAATCAACTCTAAACTAGAATCCAGAACATTAGCACAGAGAAAACCAAGTCTGTGTCTTACCTAATTTTGTTCAAGTCCTGAACAAACTACTGAAGCTACCCCAAACAGATACAGAAGTTCTAGAGTGACACAGAATCCCCCAAATATTTCTTTCTTGTAATACAGCTGCTTCCTTACAGTATATTGAGCCTACAGGTAATGCCACTAGACAGTGTTCCCTGCCATTTAATTATTCTGCTATATTCCAGCTGCTAGGCAAGGCAGCAGTTAGTCCACACCAAAACAGGCCACCAAAAAAAAAACCAAACCAAGATGACATTAGGTCTTTCTGTTTAGGAAGGAACACAATACTGATAAGTACTCTTAGAGACAGCTGCAAAGATAGCATCTGTGAAAAGTCAGGTCCTCATTTCAAATCCTGGCTTGTAATACCTCTCTTCCTTCCTACTAAAAAAGAGTAACATGAGGAGGGAACCACTACTGATTAGGCTTAGGGTTTAATCATAGAATGCTTTGGGCTGGAAGGGACCCTCAAAGGTCATCTAGTCCACCCACTGTGCAGTGAGCAGGGACATCTGCAGCTAGAGCAGGTTGCTTAGAGCCCCAGACAATCTGACCTGGAATGGTTCCAGCGATGGAACATCTCTCACGTCTCTGGACAATCTGGGCCAGTGTCTCACCACCCTCAGTGTAAAATATGTCTTCCTTGTATCTAGTTTGTATCTCCCCTGCTTTAGTTTAAAGCCATCACTCCTTGGCCTACTGATACAAGCCCTGCTAAAAAGTCTGTCCCCATCTTTCTTCTAGGCCCCTTTAAGTACTGAAAAGCTTCAAGAAGGTCTCCCTGGAGCCTTCTCTTCTCCAGGCTGAACAACTCCCTCAGCCTGTTCTCATAGCAAAGGTGTTCCAGCCCTTAGATCATATTTTGTTGCCTCCTCTGAGCCCACCCCAGCAGGTCCACATCTCTCCTGCACTCAGCACTGCAGAGCTGGACCCAGCACTGCAGGTGATGTCTCGCTAGAGTGGAGCAGAGAAGCAGAACCACTTCCCTCAACCTGCTTGCCATGCTGCTCTAGCAGTAGCCCAGGATACAGTTAACATTGAGTTTTTAAGACAAAAAGCAAAGGAGGAAGAACATGGCAAGTCATCTTACAGCTTAAATCCAGCCTTATTTATTGAAAACAGCCCTTGTCTGCTTTAGGGCAGACAAAGATGCTTTCAGGACTGCTTGCTTCCAGAAAAAAACCCCAGGCACTATTGAAGACTAACAATATTTAGAGAGACCTCTAGTGGATACTCTGCCCAGCATAGTCTACTCAGGGCTAATGACTTTGCAGCAGTCAAGGAGTTTTCTGCATGCTGAATGAAGCAATAAGGTTGTGTAAGCCTGAGGTTTGGGGTTGTTTGTACTTGGTCACCCCTATGCTCAGTGCCATGGAAAGTCAGACCAAGTTAAACACTGTAATATACCATTAGCCAGCAATTTTATGCCTGTTTTACTTCAATAGTCTCCAAGCTCCCCCTGTCAACAACAGTTTTGGATGTGTACAAGTAGTTAGTATGCTTGGTAGTGTATCTTCCCCCCTGCTGCATTAGCACCAGGAATACTTGGATAAGGCATGACAGAGCTTGTGCTACACTCCAGAGGACTTGTGAAGCTGTGCCAGTCCTCCTGCTGTCATTCAGCACACTCTGAAGAAGGGCAGCATTCAAACTTGTTCTGCTGCCATGCCAGATAGGACACAGGGCAGAGGAGAAAGCAGAAAGGTGGAGCCACACCCTGGCTGCAACTTCTTGTCTTCTCTCCTGTTGGAGCTCATGGCCCAGATGCAGCAAGTTGATAAGCCAGTGAGGTAAATAATGTACAGAGTGGCCACACTGCAACAGGAAACTGAGAAAACAGGGCCACACAACTGAGGCATCTGTGCATGAACAGAAAAGTGTAAGGCCTGCTTACAGCTCCTTAGCTAGCTCTGCATCTGGCAGGAGAAATTTTGATGCTAGCTTTCCAGCAATAACCATTCCATGGCAAGACAGTTGAGTCTGACTATCTTATTAATGTACAGATGACTATTCCCCAGCAAAAACTCATACTGGACACTGAGTTGATATGACTAGAAGGCTAAAGCTAGGCAATCTTAGTTCTCAAAAGATCTTGAAGGATGTTGACTAACATTAGGTTTTGATGACAATTTTTAGCTGTTTTTGTAAGATTAAACACATTTTTCTAGCCTTCACTACACCATTACTGCATTCACAAGGCAAAAGTTTTACATTGCTTAATTTGGACATTACCCCTCCCTCCCCCCCCAAAAAACCCCTAACCTTTAAAAGCTATTTTTAACAGTCAAAAGTCAAAGTCATACTTTTCTAATTTTTTCTAGGTTTTTTGCAGTCAAAGCTACACAAAGGCACAAGAACAGTTATTCCTGAGGCTTTCCAAAAGCAGGGGATTTCTCCTATAACTCTTTTTAGTTGTAGTGCTTCATTTCAGTTCTTGGCAGATCTTTGCCAACAGGTCTATGTCCAAGCAAGAGACAAAAACAAAATGAACTTGATTTATCACTCATGAAGGCTCAACAAGGACTTGATCCCTAGACTTCTCTAGGGGAAGTTTTCTTCCTCTTCTCCCCCATTCTAGCAGCCACAGATGTTCTTTCACACACATCTATTCAAGTGAGAGAGAGGCAGTCAGCACTTACTTGTGTCCATTTCTGTCCTTGCTCTAGAACCATGAAGTGTGTATTATCATCCAGGGACTTGAAGAATTCTTCTGTGTCCACAACTGTGCCATCTTCCTCCAAAACCAGAGTAACTATTCCAGCAGATATAAGGAAGGCATCTAAAGTCTGCAAAGAATAGTCTAGTTTAGCAGTCAGAAGAGGACCTATCATTTCATATTAAGACTTGCTTCTCTAAGAGAGTCTCCTGAATTTCCCCAGGCATGACTTTTAGAAGAACAAGAGTCTGTGGGTTGCCTTTCTGGGATCCTGTACTTCACCATAAGTTTCAGCCAGGGTAGGAATGTTTGCTATACCTTGCTGATAAGCTCTTGCAGACTGCTTGCAACGATTCCTTTCCTGCTGCTTCGGGAGGCATTGGAGACACGGAAAGGTCGCCCTGCAGGCATGAGAGGAGGGAACAGTGTCTGTTTTGTTACTGCTCCCACAGATGCTCCCATGGATACCAAAGATCTAAGACAAATAAAAATGCAGCACAGTTATATAAATAGTCAAGTACTGCAAGAAGAAGGACTGTTGAGTTCAGTGATGGAAGCACATTATACAAGTAATTCACAGGTCACATTAGACTCAAGGAGCTTGCTTTCAAAACTAAATCCCAGGTGGCCCTACAGACATGTTGTCTCTGAACCTTCTCCTGCAAGAGACATTTGAAAACACTTCTAAAATGAAAAACATTTCAAGCAGATGTGGGCCACCTCTAGCTTAGCTGGTGTCAAGGTCACTATTACAGTGAGGCTGATAGGTTTTAACACTGAACTGGAAAGGCAGCAGCTCTTAGATCGTTCTCTTTACCTGCAAGATAAGCCCTCAATGCAATAACACAGATGATCACTTTCAACTAATTAAAGATATGAGTTTGCTTCAGGAAGACTGAACATATTATCTATATTAAAACATCTATTACCAGAACATAAATGGAGCTTTTTGATTCAGAATCACAGAATACCAAGTTGAAAGGGACCCCAAGGATCACCTGGTCTAACCTTCCTTGGTAAAAGCACAATCTAGATAGGATGGCTCAACACCCTGTCCTGCTGAAGCTGATAGTTAGTTACATTTGACTTCCAAAGAGCCAAGGCATTTATAGTATAAATAACATCTCTAGCCTATAAAACTTCATCTAGTTTTGAAAAAAAATCACAAAGTAAGACTTGTTTGTTTCCTATTGTATAAAACAGTCAAATAAAATGAAAATTAAGATCAAAGTACATAAATGCATAGCACTGGAGCTGGCTGCCAGAAAGGCTGGAAGAATTCAAACACTTTTAGAAAGAGGCTTTAAATTTTCCTGAGCAATCTCATGGTTTAAATAGTGACTGTTTAGGTTCCCTTAGGTAAACTGAGTGTGTAACACTGCTAACTGCTTAGCCCCATACCAAGGTACAGACCTGCTCCCATCTGTTGCGACGCGGAAGTCCCGAACTCCGCACTCG
>VWZX01001926.1:248459-371866 GCA_013399015.1 Galbula dea | reverse complement strand
GTCTGTTTGGCATTCTGCACTGGGCATCACGCGGGTACGGTGGACATCGCAAACATCCCTCCATCACACCAAGACATAGTCAATGAGGTGCCAATGCTTAGACCTGGGGTGCATCCAGGTTGTCTTCAGAGATTTTTTCTGCTGAAAGATGGTATCACTGGTTAATCTGCTTGTAAATATGCTTTCTGACTTGTCCACTGAAAAGCTGCTTCTGGAAACTTTTTGTGCTGTCCATTCCCCCCTCCCAGAATCCTCTCACCTCTGGGCTGAGCTGCAGCTTTGGGTGCATCCAGCAGCCTTTCCTAATTCAGACTTGGATCCAGAAGATTCACTTTTGCCCTTCACATGCCTACATGTTCCCAATGAGAACAGGATAGGGCTGAAGGGCCATGTTGCCTGCACACAAGAGTTGTTGCTCCAGCAGAATAATTGAGCATTATCTAATTCCAATCAAGCAATCAGTTGGTATTCTGGATTTCCAAATGTATTTTGTATTTTATCAAACAGAGACAACTTTAGGATGAGCTGCAAGGTCTTTGTGTTAAGATAAAGGACATCCAGAAGATGCTTCCACATCTTTTAACCATAGCTGAATTAGCCTGTGAGGCCATATTTGCTTATTTGGGATACAATAGGAAGACTCACTTTTAGTACCTGTCTACCAAATAGCACAATATAGCTAGACATATTAGGAAAGTAACCAGGGGTCCCAGACTCCAATGGCTCCAGAACTGTTGCACTAAGAATCCCCACAAAATTTGTGGTTTGATTAAGTTTGGTTTTGCTATTGGCCAACTGCTTCCAAATATCTCCTGTTTAGCAGGGGATTGTTTCTGCTGGTTGCTCAGATACTAGTGCAGTAATGTCTCTTCTCTAATTGATAGTCACCATTTGTGACTAACTTGCTCAGATAAGGATTCACTAGTTAATTTGTGTCATTGTGCATGCTCAAATCACAAACAGTCTTGTAAAAAAACCTGAACAGTTGTTTGGTTTTTTTTTATCTTACAAGTTGACAGTTTGTTGTATCTCTGTGAAACTGCTTTTTGCAGGAGTTCTTTGGCAGCAGATGTGAAATTCCTTCCGTGAATTCTACCTTGCAAATCTGTGTTTCTGGCTATTGTTTACAGAGCATAGTCTAACAGATTTAATTTCCCAAACCCATGTGGAAGTGTTGCAGGTTTTTTTTGTAGAGCATGAATCTGTTTCTCTCTGCCTTTATGTATTTAACTCATTTTTGCAGCATTTTCTGCAGTGTTAGAAGGTTAGGTTGTGGAGTCTCCTACTCTGGAGATATCCAAAACCTGCCTGGAAGCATTCCTGTGTGACATACTCTAAGGGAATCATGCTCTGGCAGGGGGTTTGGACTAGATGATCCTTCAAGGTCCCTTCCAACCCCTAACATTCTGTGATTCTGTAATTCTGTGTAAAAGTGAGTGTGGCTAAGTACAGCACTGTGGGGTCCCAAAAAAGAAATAGAATTTTTTCTTATTGTTTTATCCCAATGGCAACAGACTTCAAAAGGAAAAGTAAGAGTAAATTGCAGTTCTGAAGTAGCCTGGCCCACTTGCTGGCCTGGTTTGCTCTTCGCCATGCCTCCTCCTCCTTCTGCTCTGCACAAACATTTCCTCTTCCAAACAAGTCTGCTAGCACCTTCTTTGTTTGTTTCTTTTGGTTTTTTTTGTTTGTTTGTTTGGTTTGGGGTTTTTAGATTTAAGTCTTTTAACCCAGTCCAGCGACACATAGTCTTTGTGAGCTGAAAAGATTTACATTGGTTTTTCTTTCTGGACGGTCTAGTTGGGGCCACCTTTCCTCCCAGTCCCTCAGGCACTTCTGGCAGCAACCTGAGCTGCATGGTCTTACTGCCTCTGGCCAGTGCATTGTGTTCGGTTGTTAGATCTCCTCAGAGCTCTTGGTGGGGCCCTGTCTCTGAAGAGGCATAATTCAGCCACAATTCTGTCACTCTGCTTTGTAACATTTGCCTAGATTGAATTAGCGTCTCTGCAGGTGGTCTGTCTCCAGCTACACTGTAATGAAATGGAAAGGAGCTGAAGGCAACTGAGCTCGCTAATCATTTTCAGGGGAACGGGCTAGGCTGAAGTACTCTTAAACAGTACAGCTTACTCAGAAGATCCCAGTCACAAAAGCATTATTTTTCTACAACAGAATCTTTTGCCCTACTGTTTGATGCACTATGAGTAGCAAAGTATGCCTGTTAAGAGTAGTTTTTCTATCCAGTGCACTAGTAAGGAATAATTGAATCTTCATCAAGATCATAGAAAAAAATCTGGGACACTTCACTGCCTCATAGTGTAGCCAGTGGAGGTTTCCTTTTTTATTCTTTTTTACTATTTTTCCCCCATCAGCTTGTACAAGTCTCATTAAGCTCTTGTAAACAGCTGACTTTATCTTAGTCTAAGAATGGCTTCCCCCCACTCAGGAGAAGTGAAGAAAATGTTGGTTTACAACCTTTTCAACATATTATTTGAAGCAGTTTAAAATTAGGTTTTTAACTTCATAATGTTACTTTTTAATTTAAAAGATACATAATAGCAGAAAATTAAACACCTCAACCAAAATTCTGTATCAAATGTGAAATCTTAAACATAAAGAATAAGCTACCTAAAGTAGAGAGGCTGTTAAGGGCTTGGTTCTGTTTTATTTGAGGAATTTAGATGAAGCAAAGGTTCTCCAATACATCCACACTAGGTTAAAAAACCCTAACATATGTCTGTCTTGAATTGCAGTTCAGGCCTTGTATATTTTAAGGAACATTAAACACATATGGACAACTGAAACTCAGTCCCAAGTGTCCTTTAATTTGAGCTGCCAACCTGAAAAACATCTATGACCCATTTTTTTACAGAGCTCTTTGAATCATATTAACACTTCATCCATACATGTCATGGATTCTCTTGGTGCTGATTGCAGGTACTCAGATTCAGGCTTCTAGGTGGACATCCAGAAGTGGTCACTCCTGAGCATGCTGGTGTCTGAGCTAGACCCCAGCTGCTACTTTGACATGTTCTCCTTAGGAATCTATTTAAAGAGTCATCTGGATTCAGAAACATCTGAGGTCTGCAGACTGGGTTTTGTGAGTTTTATCAAAGAACAGCTCAATTGAGTCACTAACTAGCAGCTCAGCCCCTTCTGAGCTGCATGCTTAAGTGCTGTCAGGAAGAGAGGACTGCACTTGCCCTGTTTGCAGAAGCAAGTTTCCTGTATCTTCTCAGAAATACTTATAAAACACAGCCACAGCCCTGAGGCAGCTCTGACCATCCCTGCCCACTCTCTGGGGCTCTCTCCAAGATGTTCACAGACCAAGACCCCATGTCAACCTCCCTAAGGTCATCAGCCCCTGTCCCAGCCAATGTCACAGCAGGGCCAGTCTCCAGATCCCCACACACCAGCAAGCCAGGGTATAGCTTACAACTGGCTTCCTGGGTCATCCTTAGAGCTGACTTATTACTGTGGACCTGATTAGTGTCCAGCCTTGGTTCCCCAACATCCTGTCCTTTGCTATGCCCTAACAGACACAGGGTAAAACAGAGCATTTGGCCAGGTCCTCTCTATTAGGAGTGATAAGATGTTCAAACACCATTAATTCTAACGTTGGGGATGTGGGGAGTGTATTTGTTAGTTTCCTGATTTCACACAGCCTGAGTATTGTACAGCTCAAGACATTAATTAATTTATCTTTGTTCCACATAATGCCATCAAGAAAAATAGGAATACTGAGTAGTGAGGTGTGTACAATGAGCATATAGAAAGCTACTATCTTTTGTATATTAGACTAAGGTTCTTTTTGGTATGGATGTACCCTGTCTCATCAGCTAAAACGTCTATCCTACAGCCTGCTCATGGCATCATTAGTACAGGAGTAATTGAACAATGGAGGATTGTGTGTTTACACATAAGGATGATTTAAGATACCAATTCCTAATTCTTTACAAAGGACAGTGCATTTAAGCTGTGTATCTTCACTGTGTATTCTCCAAGCACCAAATTACCATACAAGAAGTGTGTGCATAGGGGAAATAACCCTTTCAGTCTTCTAGTAAAAGACTTCATCACTCTTCACTTTCCTTTTTCAAGGGAAAGACTTAGGTATTTGTTCCAAAAGGGCTTTGAGTCTGTGAAACCCAGAAGAGATCCTCAAAGATACTTCTCTACAATTCAAAAATAAAATGTCTCCTTTTTTTAAAACGAAGTGGGATGTAAGAAACGCATCTGTCCTTAACAGCTCATTGTGCTGCCTTTCTGCAGCTTCCCTTTAGAATGTTAGTTCCCTCCTTGTATAGAGAAGTGGGGGTACATGTGTAAGATGCTCTGAAGCCTTGCCTTGGTGGCAGTATGCTGTTAGGTGATATTGAATAATATTGTAATACTTAAGTTGCACATGTAAATTTAGCTGATGATAGTACACATTCTTCTTTCTGAGACTCAGGCAGGCCTGCTGAAAACCTGAGTGAGCCTCAGAGTAACATGCTTTAATACAGTCCAACTGTTAGGTAGTATGTATGCTCGAGCAGGGCAAATGTGCACGGAGATAGCCTTACTTAAGCTTGTCTAACTGAAAAGTCTGGTAATCCTTGAAATAATGTTTCACTAAATAAATTTTTATGAAAGTCATATATTGATGGAGTACTAGGCATTAAATACACTATCTTAATCAAGAGAGTGGAAACAGACACTTCACAGAATTCATATTTGTGTCTGATTATTGATAGGCATACACATGGTGCAGAGGTTGGGACTTTTTACTAAGGTGTAATTTTGTGCTTCAATTAAAATCTTTCCTGAAAGATTTGTCTATTCTACAGCAAGTGAACAAGTTTGCACAAATGGCAGTAAAGATTGATGTACTACTCCTATTAGTGTAAACTATAGAATGTTGAAGTCCCAGGGATTAAAGACAAATGGGGCTCAGGGGCCAACAGAGGCAGAGCATGTCCCATGCTGCATCACATAGGGCACAGGCTTCTTCAGATGCTTCTCATAAGGAAAGGAAAGGGCAGGAAGGGTTGTAGTCCATGTTCATACAGATTGCACATGATGCTTGCAAGTATACTTGATGTTTGTGTAACACTTACTGCAAGATTGTAACTAATCATCCGGCCTCTTTCAAATGGTTCCTTAACTCAAGATGTAGCCATTTTATATGGGGAAATGTCAAATTTCAGCTCTAGGATTGTCTTTCAGGGTTGTAACCTGTGTTTAATCAGTAGTCATTTTGAGGCTGTCAGCTCCGTGCTCCCTGGGTGTCACTTCTATCTTCAATTTTATTTTTTTTTAGTTCTCAAGCTCACTATGTCATCATCCTTAATTTTTTTTCCCGGTACCTTCTTTTTCATCTTCATGTTGCAGACTTCCAGATCACCGACAGAGAAAATAACAGCTGAATGACAAATGACATCAAGGGCAGTGTGCATGTTAGAGAGAGAGAGAGAGCGAGGAGGTCTGATAATGCTTGACACAAAGAGGGTTTTTTTTCACAGAATGGTAGGACATAAAGCACATACCTTCCTCTGAGAGACATGGGCTTCCAAAAGTCATTTTAGTGCTAGCAAAAGCATTTGTATAACTAAAACCTTACATTTGCTTTGCAATTTGCTCTAAAATGCAAACCACTTTTGAGCATGCCAGATTCTTTGTACTGAAGCTGCTAAAGGATGAACTGCACCAGCAATTGCTTTCATGCTAATGATTGCTACAAGGAAGAACTTAATTTCATGATTCATAAATGTCATTAAACTCTAATTTATAAACATGATCCTTTCAAGATAGAAAGTACCCAATCAGGCCCAAGCAATTAGAATTTTTACGTTGTTGTGTTTTTAGTATAAATTCATTACGTATGTCTGCACATTCTCAATCTTGTGATTGCCATTAGACTGTGTTAATGAGAACATGACACTGAGCCAATCTTACCAACAGCAGCTGTACAGACAAAATACTCTCCTGAGGAATATTGATTTCCTTTCTTGGATATACTTAAACAAAGGCTGGTATTGCAGACATCTTAAACTGTGTATGTTTTTAGTCTTTTGAGCAGCACTACATCATTGCTTTTTATTTGTGAGAGAGATTTTTTCTGCACTTTGATAGAGGTGTGGTCTTAATTGTTTCCATAATGGTAGCTAACGCACACCAAGATTAACTGTTTGTATAAAAGATTGTTTTCTAAACAGATTTTTTTCCAGCAATAATGTTTTTGACATTAAAAAAATATTAAGCAATGGTGGGGAAGAAAAGAGAACTCAGAACGCAGAATATTACTGAATGCCTGGTAGTGGAAATTTTTCTCATTAAAACTGTGTGGTATTTCTGTAAGAGAAGGGACAAAAATGGGTTCTTGGGATTTTCAGTACTTGCTGCAGGAGATGGGCTGTCATTTGTGCCTATAATTAAAGATTGCTGGAGAGCTAGTAAAATGCAGCAGAGCAAATATAAGTAACTCCTCTTGAAAATGCAGTCCATGCATTTCTCTTCTTGGTATTTGTAACACTCTTTCCTCTGTGTACAATGTGAGCATATACTGTTTTATTTGATAACGATGTCATGAGGCTGAAAAGTGCCTTTAGTGTCAATGAGAATAAAATATCTGCTCTTTAGAATCCTGATGTGCTTCTGCACAGGTATTGACAAGTAAAAATCTATAAGAGAATTCCTCAGTGAATGAAAAGCAGTTCTGGAGATGTTCTGAAGGGGAAGCATGATGGGAATAGGGGGACTTAAGTGTGCTTATTCTAATATCTGTTTATTAAAACTTAAGAAAAAGCTGGTGCCTCTTACTGAACTAAAAGAGGACCAAAATTCAAACCCTTAACTAAAATGGGTAAAAAGACCAGATTGAGAAGTGACTGCTAAAGCAAATGGCTATGGTGATAATCCTGAGATATGTTTCCCAGTTGCAGCTGGGACATTCTTGTTGCATTTCATGTGCTGAATTGCTGTTGTTGAAAGAGGCCGACCTGAGCTCTCGGGCAGCAGGTTAACTATACAGTTAGCAAGAACACCACTGCTAGAGAGAGGGCATGAAGAAAGCTATGGCATCTGCCAAATCCACTTGTGGACAGGGTGAAGGTGGAGGGGACAAAGTGGAGGACAAATGCCTTTGCAGCTAGTTAAAGTCACATGTTTATGACTTCAACACAGGTAGCACAGATTCAAAGGGACAGCTCAAATGATGGAAGATCACGAGTCATGATCGATGGTGGATGATGTTCATTGTACAACTTTGCTTTTTATTTTGTTAAAGAATGCTTGTTTCTAGCCAGTGGCTGTGGTTAATTGTTGAGGAGGGAGGCTGAAGGGTTTCTTGCCCTGGTGTCTGGATTGCATAGACCCTTCTGGAGGAAAGGGGAGGCTGACCCTCCAAAGGGAGCAACCGTGCATACCTGAGGGGCACTCTTGCTGAGAGTGATGTAGGGCAGACAGAGCACATGAATGGCAACAAAGAACTAGGAGCCCACAGCAGAGCAGACAGTGGAAGACAGCTGAGGAAAACAGGGAGCAGAAAAAGCCAAGCCACAGGGGTCATGAGATTTTTTTCCCCAAGAGAGCCAGAGAGGACAGTGCAAACTTCAGCACTGTGCAAATCTCAGTTTTGTTCAGAAAAATCAACTGAATTATTGAACTAAGATGAGGCCTAGAGCCAAAGGATCTCGCTACAGGGACATAGTGGATGGAGGAGGGGAAAACTAATCTATAAAACATTTTTATTTATAATCTATCTCTTTCTGTACTTTCTCTGTTTGAAAAAGTTTATTTGTTCATGTTATGATGCAGAATGGCGTTAGAGCTTGCAAGGACAGCATGGCTCTGGGGGCACTTGCTCTGAGAAATAGGTGCTGACAGACTCACCTCAGGGTATTGGCAAACTTGGGGTCCCTTCAAAGCTATGCAATTCTTAGTGACATCCTGGCAGGCTGGCTCCTACTTCAGAATGAGCATGGTATCAGATGAGCTGGAAGCTACAGTCCTGCTAGAAAGTTGTGACCCAGCTGTTATTATTGAAACTTGGTAAGACAAATCCCATGACTGGAGTGTGACTATCAGTGGCTACAGGCTGTTCAGAAGGGACAGGAGAGAAAGGAGGGGTAGAGGCGTTGCCACCTACATCGAGAAATGGATAGAGTGTGAGGAGCTGTCTCTGAAGAATAGCCATGAGCAGGTTGAAAGCGTATGGGCAAGAATCAGAGACCGAGGCAACAAAGAGAACCTTGTGGTTGCTGTCTACTACAGGCCATCAGACCAAGGGGAGCCTACTGATGAAGACTTCTTTCTCCAGATACAGGAGGCTTCACACTCATAAGTTCTTATTCTACTGGGGGACTTCAACCACTGCAACATATGCTGGAAAAGCAGCACAGCAAGCTGTAATCAGCCCATAGGACGCCTGGGGTGCCTTGATAAAAAGTTCTTAAACCATGTGATAGACAGCCCTTCCAGAGGGGATGTGATACTGGGACCTGATGATCATCAATACATATGAAGTCATCAGTGATGTCAAGATTGGAGGCAGCCTGGGCTGCAGCAATCACACATTGGTGGAGTTCACAGTCCTGAGTGATATGGGACGGGCAAGGACTATAGTCAAGACCATGAACTTTAGGAAAGCAAACTTCCAGCTCTTCAAGGAATTAGTCAACAGGATCCCCTGGGAAATAGTCCTCAGGGACTAGGGGTCAGAACAGAGCTGGTAGACCTTTATGTATGCTTTCCATAGAATGCAAGATCTCTCGATCTCCAGGTGTAAGAAATCAGGCGAGGAAGGGAAGACATCAGCATGGCTGAGTCATGACCTGTGGGTCAAGCTAAAGGGCAAGAGGAAATTGCAGAAGCATGAAGACAGGGACAGGTATCCTGGGAAGAGTATAGAGGCATTGCTTGGTTGTGTAAGGATGAGGACAGGAAGGCCAAGGAGCAGATGGAGCTGAGCTTGTCACAGAATCACACAGAATCATTATGGTTGGAAAGGACCCTCAAGATCATCTAGTCCAACCGATAGCCCTACACTACTCTTATCCCTAAATCATCCCCTGAAGAAACACATTTATCCTCTTCTTAAAAACCTCCAGGGATGGTGACTCCACCACCTCCTTGGGCAGCCTATTCCAATATCTCACCACTCTTTCAGTAAATAAATTCTTCCTAATATCAAGGAATGCTAAGAATAATAAGGGCCTCTACAGGTATATCGTATCAGGAGGATGGGGTCAGGTTCTTCTCAGTGAAGCCCAGTGACAAGACAAGGGAGAGCAACTGAAGCATAGGATGTTCCCTGTGAGTACAAGACAAAATTTTTTTCCCAGTTCAGATGCTGGGGCTCTGGAACAGACTGCCCAGAGGGGTTGTGGAGTCTGCTTCTCTGGAGATATTCAAAACCCTTCTGGATGTGCTTCTGTGTGACCTGGTCTAGGGAATCCTGCTCTGGTAGTACTTTTCTGGTAAAGTACTTTTAAACACTGAATTCCACATATTTTTCTTCATATTCAGCTAAAAGAGAAACTTTTGTGATGTTCCTACCTGTTTGATTACAGATTAGCTTATGGAAATTCTTTCTTTACAGTTTTGAATGAATGATTTTTCTGTAGTTTTCCTAAAACTTTGTTTTAGTCATTTGTTCCCTGAGCCACACTACATGTTACATGTAGTGTAACCATTAAAAAAAGAAACAAAAAACATCCAACAAACAAATGAAACAAAACCCCAAACTTGAACAATATCCAGTGATTTACAAATCAGAAGAGCTACAGAATAACTGAGTTGTTAGAGATATTTGTGACTTTGTTACCAGAAACATGAATGTACCTTTTTGTTATGACCAATTTTTTCACATGCATCTTCTTTTTTATTGCTTACAGTTTTAAGAACAGCGTAAAGAGATGGACCTTTTAAGACAATTAATGAGGTGAATATGGGTAGGAGTCAAAGTAACTGGTGGATATGTTTCATCCCATCAGATGGAAGTAAAGTCCTATATGTTATATGTAATTTCAGAGAGGCATAATGCACATTTTCCAGCCTATTTAACCAAATATCTATGTAAAATCCCCCAAACAACCCAAACCCTCCAAATAATGCCAACAACCCCTATGAGATCATTTCCACAGCAGTTAATGAGCTGGTATAGAAGCTGACCAGTGGTTAGGGTTAGCATGGCATAATGACTTGTCCTAGGCTGTTAAATAAATGCAGAAGCTAATGGATGTTAGCTTCCTGTGCTTTCTGATTGAGAAGATCAGGGATCTATCTTTGTTTGTGCAGTGACATGGTTTAGTGCTGGACTTGGCAGTGTTAGGTTAACAGTCAGAATCAATGATCTTAGAGGTCTTCTCCAACTTTAATGATTCTATGACTCTGTGACTCTGAATTCCTTGCTGGTTTATCCACACTTCTAGATTTCAATCCAGGCCCAACTGAGAAGGGTTAAAAACTCTTCACTGTGTTCTCTGACAATATTTCCATAAAGTTTAAGACCCTAAAATATTCCACTGACTAGTTTCCCCTGTACTACAAACCTTTAGGTCTTTTCATTTTCCTTGCCTACCACTGAGATGAGTCTTTCAAGATCAGCCCTCTAAAAGCAAGAAGTAATCTGAAGTAGTTGCTACACTTTTTCAAGGACAACCCATGTAAAACTGGAGTGGGAACATTGCCTGAAATGTATTCTACTTTTCAGCCATGACTAAATTCCTGATTAATCCATTTTTGTACCTGTAATCTGTACTATTCAAGAAATCAATAATTTTCATTACAGAGCAGTCATTAATTCCCTATATTTAAAAAGCTTTTGAAATTTTTCTTAGTGTTTTACTTGAAGAAAATTAAAATATGTCACTGCAACCCTTTAGATCTCTGTGAATTTAGTTTTCTTGTCCCATGGTGGAATTTTTAGGTGACCCTGAGAGCTGAGTGAGTTAGCCATTTCACTGAAATAATTGTGTTTGTTCCAGCTTTTACCTTTTCCAGCAATTGAATCATACAGTAAAATATTTAAGAACATTACACTGAAGAAAAGTATTGTGATACTGTTATTTTCATTAGAGTACTTTGTGTTCTGGAGCATGTTTTGGATGTTTCTACACAGCAAAATCATTAACTCAGCAGTAGCTCTCATTTTACTTTGGAATAATACGAATTTGGTCTTATGAAAATTTGAAAGGGTTCTCTGGAAGCTATTTATACACATAATCAACTCTCTGTATCACTCTACAGTTAGTTCATTTTTTCTCTTCTTTCTTGTCGTAATCTTTCCTTGTTCTTTATTCACATATAACAAGTCTGCCCATAAATAATCTCAGTTCTGTAGGCTGCTAAACCACTTGCTGCTTCTCCCCTAAAAACTGCATGCATGTATAAATACTTATTTCTATTTCTGTGCTTAAGAGTTGCCATACTGGACCAGATATATGTGAATGGCTCATTTTAGATAGCTACCAGCTTCAGAAGCCAGATCCCCCAGCATACAGGGAGAATATAAATCTTCTGCCCCTCCCTATTAAAATTTGGCGAACTCTTTCTAGTGGTTAGAAAAGGGCTAAGCCCAGAAGCAAAATCTAAAACCTCTTTCTACCTTTCATAATAGAAATCAGTGTATTGGGATGTTCTTCCTCTTCTCTGCCAAAGAGAGTCTCACCTCTAGTCATAAAACTTCTGTCATAAACACTGTCCCATGTTTAATGAAAATAAAGACATTCATGTGTTCTTCTGGACAGGTGAAATGTTTGTATCTGTGGCTTAGTGAAACACAATTTCCTACTCCTGATAGGTATATATCTCTCTGCAATTCCTTGCAGTTTCTCTGTTACTAGTATTACATAAAATTGTGGCTGCAGGCAGATGAGAGGGGTGATATTTAGAGGGAATGGTGATTAGATTGTCTGTGGGAGGGACTTAGTGTACTCTCAGGAAGAGTTTTTTGGATGCCAGGGTGGAAGAAGCAAGAATTTATTCAGGGATTTACCCTGAAGCAATAAAAAAGAAGATGCATGTGAAAAAATTGGTCATAACAAAAAAGTACATTCATGTTTCTGGTAACAAAGTCACAAATATCTCTAACAACTCAGTTATTCTGTAGCTCTTCTGATTTGTAAATCACTGGATATTGTTCAAGTTTGGGGTTTTGTTTCATTTGTTTGTTGGATGTTTTTTGTTTCTTTTTTTAATAGATTTTCACAGGGAACATTTGAAACATCAGAAACACAGACTGCTGTATAGCATCTGCAACTTTCATTTTGTTAGTCATGTCTCATGGTCTCCAGGCACACTTGGACCCCAGAAGCACAAACTAGGAAGGATTGTAGAAACAGAGTACTAGACCTGATCTGACTTTTTGTTCAATGCAATTACATTTTTTTATTTTAGGGATTACCTGGAGAGGTGACTGAGGTTTTGGCAGAAATATATATATGTGCAGAAGGAGGCTGAGGTTGTGGACTTAAAGTTGTAGCTCCTAAAGAATAAACCAGTGGCTGCTTATCTCATTACTAAAAATATGAAGAATAATCTTCCTCAGTTGATAGATCTAGCACGTATCTCACATGATTTGAAAAAAAATTCTTTGTGGCTTGGATTGACACATTGGAAGCAAAGTGACTGAGAAATTCCAGATTGACACATTTGAAGCAAAGTGACTGAGAAATTCCATATTGACACATATATACTTGCAGTATATATCTGTAAATTTGCATGTTCCTGTGTATGTTTCAAGGTTAGAAAAACATTTATTCTGAATATTGGAGCAATGAGCTTCCATAATTCAAAGAGTGACTAAAATCTTTTCTGTACATTTGGCCACTCTCCTTGTGTATGGCCTTAAGGCCTATGTCTTTATCTATATACTGAAAAAATATTTAAGTATTAAAATTTATTAATAGATTACACGCCGTTTTTCATGGCCAAAAGACACTGATCTCTGCATAGACAAGCCATTTAATTGTACTGGGGTTGTCCTCCATTGATCTGCATCTCATCAGAGTTTTGTGGGTTTTTTTTTTTCTTTCTTCTTAGAAAGGCATACAGGGTTATACTGAAATATTTTTCTCATTGATCTTTAAAAAAAAATAATGACTATGAAACTGTACAATTATACTTCCGATTTAAATTAAATCCTTTTCCCCCCTTTTTTAAAATTTCTTGCTTCATTCTCCTTATCCATTAGGTTTATTACTGAAATATTTTTGTCTTTTTCAGTGTCTTAAGTTCTTGGTTTTGTTTCTGTCCTTCTGTATTATTTTCCTTACTTACTTTTCCCCAGCATTATGCAGTCTATCCTTCATTTTTCTCTCCATTTGCTTGTCTTATTTTTCAATCTCCCTTCTGATCTACCTTTTCTTTCAGCTACCTTTTGCTTTTATTCCCTCTTTTTGATTGTTGCTTGATATAGACTGTCATGACCATGTAATACTCCCTTCACCTGGCAACTGACCATGGCGTCACTGGTGCCAACCCTCCATATGTGACAGAGATTCAAGCTAGGCTAAGAGTGTCAGCTGTTATTTTCCTCATCATCCTATCTGCTTTACAAAATTGCCTTTTTCCTCTGTTTTGTTAGTTCCAAATTCTTGAGCTGAAGTGTTTCCTAGAACTCTTGCAAACAACTATCTTGAAACAATGCATTTCTTCTTTACTTCTTTTATTTGTCAAGGGAAGGAAAGAGGAGAACTGGTAAGGTCTTTTGGTTTGTTTGGGTTTTTTTTGGTGGGGAGATGATACTGAGGCTTGCCCAAGAACTCGGAGTTATGTCTGTTGGCTGTTATTGCTCCTTGGGACTCAATCCAGGAGTGTGAGACAGCTGTAGTGTTTGTGCATCTGCTTCATACTCTTGAAGAGATATGGTTCAAATCCTTTTAGCTCCCAGACTTTAATCAAGAAGCTGGACAAGATATTTCAGTCACAATTTTCAATGAAAACCTCATCCTTCATGCCTCAGCTCTGCACCATGCTTGGCATAATCTTTTTGTTTGGCTACCAGAAGGCAGTATTTTCTCTAGAGAATCTGAATTCAGACTGAAATTATAGAAGAAGTAGCACCTATTCCATAAAAATCTGCACATTCAGCCTGTTTGGTAAAAATGTCTATAGGCCATACCAGTAGAATAACTCACCAGTAACCTTGTGTATAACAGGTTCATGAGGGAAATGTTTATGTATTTTGACATATTGTTTTTGATAGAAAATATAAGAATGAAAACAAATGAACTAGTTGATACACAGCAAATATCTGTTTTTCACTTGAGGGGAGCTTGGTGCTTATTTTACTTAGACTAATGTATTTTTTCTACAGCATTTATTTGTTTTGTTTGTTTGTTTGATTTGGTTTGCTTAGTTGGTTGGTTGGTTTTGTTTTGTTTTCCTGGAAATAAATCAAATAAAAGTCCTTAGGATTCTAAGTAACATTTGTCATGTAGTTTTCCTCTTGTCACTAGGTATTAGGCAAAATTTTCAGAGGTCTTTCAAAACTAGTCAGGCTAAGTTAGCTGAAGATACTTGTCCATTTGTAGGAAAGAAAGGAATCACCTCCTCTCCTGCTGGTTGGAACCAGCATGGAAGGGCGATAACCTTAATGAACTAAGTGTCAAAGAAAGCACAGAAATTACAGAGTCTTCTGAAAGCTGGCACTAAATGTCATCTGTAAGGTGAACACTTCTGTCATTGGTGTTGGTAGCTGCTGGATGGCTACTGCATCTTTCTGACATTATATTTGCTGTATTCCTAATCCTTCTTAGTGGAGATCATATATAAAAGGTTCAGCACAAGTTTTTAGGGGTGTATTTCATAATAGACATGAAAAGCATTCTTATACCTCACATTGATTTGGATCTGACAAAGGAAGGCATTCTTCCTTTGCTTTTTTTGGCTGTGGCAGAATTGCCACTTGTTGAGGGCAAGCCTATCCCTGGCCTGGCAAGGTGGCTCACAGCAGTGAAAGGGCTAACAATCAGAACTCAGAAAGATAACTAGAGTCACATCTCTGCAGTTATGAAGACAGTTGTATCATTTAAAAGATGTAGCTATGTTTTAATTTAGCTGTTGTATTACCATTATTTGAAAGTATTTTCTCTCTGTCCCCATATGCCTGTGGACTTTAAACAGGAATTGCTGGTGAAATAAAGTTTTGTTAGGCAAAACTGGCTGCAATGAGAACAGTCTCTTTGAATCTCAAATTGTATGACATTTTTCTACTGACCTTCTACTGAGGTCAGGGCATACTTCTGACACTGACCTCAGTAAGAGAAAGAGATTCAGCCTTTCATAAATCACTTGAGCCTTTGCTGAGATAGTCATATTTAGGATAAAAAACAACCATATTCTTAGGCTCAAAGGACACATGCTAATTTGGAGTAGAGGAATTCAAGCTAAAATAGGAACACAGAGATCTTTAGACTGAAAAGAACAAGCCCCAGAGGCAAATGAGAAGGCATGATTGCTAAAATAGTTTAACTAAAAGGAATTTCCATGTATGTTTATCTGAATGCCTATGCTGTAATGTATAGTATTACAAGGCGGTTCATAATAAACTAGAATTTCTCAGTTACAATTACTGGGAAGCAACATTTTTGTGATTAAATATATGCTAAAGATGTTGGCAAGAAAAAAAACACACCATTTTTTAGGAGTACACAGCCTTCATCTTGGAATTTAACATTTGCTGAAGAAAATAAGAGGCAAATGAAACTGTGAAAAATATTTTTGTATATCAATTACAAATAAAATTCCTCTTCTGTTTAAGTAGTTTTTGTTTGATCAGCTTTGAAATAATGCTTGGCATAGCTATCAGCAATGAAATAACAAGCATTTACAGGCTTAGCCATCTGGCAGTGTACTTGAATGATAAGCAAATTTCAGAAACTTCAGATACTTTTTAAAGAGTTACACATCTTAAGAGATTTTTAAGCAGTCTATTAGATATTATTGTTGTTTCTTTTTTTCAGTCTCTTCCAAAGATAGAAAGTTATAGGCCTATTTCTAGAAGGTTCACTTTATAATCCATACCAATTAAGTGCCTTTTTAAGCTACTTAGCATCTTTCCCCCTTCTATTGATTTACAAGCTGTCAGTGTTAAATATCTTCAGAAAGAAAAGTAGGCTACAGGTTTTAGTAACATTTCTGCAGGTGTGCTCTCTTTTGCAATTCTTAGTAGGTATTATTTCACTTCCTGTTCCAGGCCATTTTGGGCTGGTAACATTTGCTATGTTTACTTTAGAGATGGCTTTAATTCAAAGTAGGACAAGTGTTTAATCTCTCTGTTATCAGTAAAAGCTTGTAAAATACTTTTAGGCACACTTTTTTTTGGAAACCAGTAAGTGAATGTCCCACCAAATATTTAAGTACAGGTATTTTTAAGCCTTTTCAAAGGTGAGTCCACATGAAGTATGTGAATTATGCACTTCAAGAAGCTAAAATATAATACAAAAACAAAAAAAGAAAGCTTTTCTAGCTGAAGATTAACCTTCATGTTGCCTGTTAGAGTAACAAGGCAACTGAGGGGAACTGAGAAGAACCTTGCTAGGTTGCTTTCTTAAGAGGAGAAGTTGAGGATGGTAGCAGATAAATTTGTTTTATTTCTATTTTCATAGAGAACTCTCACAGTTTTGGCTTTCTTAAGCAGTTTCCTAGGTAAGAAGTCCAAACTTGTTTTACGTTCTGTCCAGTATCACTGGATCTCTTTCTACACCTCCCCCAGCTGCAGGTAAATCTCTGTTTTTCTGTAAATAGTCTCATGTAGACAAACTTACCTGGCTGCTGCTAACATGAATTAACTTATTATTACCCTCTACTATTCAACAAAGCATTCTCCAGACAATCAGTTTGATTCATCCTTAACTCAGCTCAGTGAACTGAATTTGGGATAAAGAGCTTTCAGAAGAATATTTATACAGGAGAATGAAGGGCAATAAACTCAGAGTGTCTGGAGATAGCTCAGAGCTGTGGGAAGGAGAGGTAAACAGTTCACAGAACCACAGAATATCCATAGCTGGAAGGGACCCAGAAGGATCATTGAGTCCAGCTCATATATATGCAAAGGACAACCCCAAAGTCACACCATGTGTCTAAGAGCATTGTCCAAGTGGTCAACGGGGTGGATGCTGGCCACCCTTCTTTTACAAAGAAGGCTTATTTACTTCTCCCAGTTAGCCAACAGGCGGTTTAGTTTTAGAGAAGTTTGCTATTGTCCATAGATCAAGGATAGCCTTGCTGGCAGATATCAACCACATTTACCTTAAGAATGCTTACTAAAAAGTAATATTTTATAAGTGAAACAGTGAAATTTACAAACATTTATTAGATGGTATTCAGTCTTCTATGTTTGGTGAAGTGTTTATTAGATGGAGTGTTAGAAGAATTACGTTTATTTCTGTCTGTGTTTCAAAATATAGCTTCACGAAAAGCAGTGCCAAGAGTTCTGAAGTTCTGCAGGTATTAATGTAGATGAAAATTGTTGCTGTTGTGCATCAAGGGCTAGACTTTAATTTTTGTTGTAGTACTGCCATAAACTCTTCATATGGGTCTAGTGGTTAGGATTCAGCCCTCTCACTGCCGGGACCCAGGTTTGATTCCCAGTCAGGGAAGTTTTGTTTTGACCTAGTCTTAGGGAATCCTGCTTTGGAAGGGAGGTTGGACTAGATGATCTTTCAAGGTCCCTTCCAACTCCTAAAATACTGTGATACAGTGATATGAAGTGTTAATTTTAACAATGCATTGCAAGAATGTGGTGTCTGGAAGGAATTTTAGTTTTATTTTTCAATCTTAAATATTAAAAAGAGGTAACAGTTCTAAGGTCAGAATTCCTGGAGTGTGTGCTCTGATGGTGTAAGTCATCATTCTTCTTCAAAATGGCTGGAGAAAGTTTACAAACATTTACTATCCCCTGATTTCCTAAAATTGCTTTTATAGTTTGCCAGCAGCAAAAGAAATAGATTGAACAACTGAAGTTCTGAAAGGGCAGTAAATAGTTTACATTCTCTTGCCTTTGAGAAAAGTCTTAACATGATGGGGATAATTTGAACCATTTTGATCTCATGAGTAATCAGAATACAAGCAGCATTTAGAGTTTCAGTGTTCAATGATCAAAGGACTGGAGCACCTCCCCTACAAGGACAGGTTGAAGGAATTGGGGTTGTTCAGCCTGGAAAAGAGAAGGCTTAGAGGGGACCTTATAGCGGCCTTTCAGCAACTGAAAGGGGATTATAAGGCAGAAGGGGAGAGACTTTTCACTTGGCTGGATTGCAACAGGACATGGGGGAATGGATACAAGCTGAAGGAAGGGAAATTTAGGCTAGAGGTTAGAAGGAAGTTCTTTACCCAAAGGGTGGTGAGGCACTGGAACAGGTTACCCAGAGAACTTGTGGAGGCCCCATCCCTGGCAGTGTTTAAGGCGAGGCTGGATGTTGCCCTGGGCAACCTGGTCTAGTGCGTGTGGCGTCTCTGCCCATGTTAGGGGGGTTGGAACTAGATGATCTTTAAGGTCCCTTCCAACCTGGCCCATTCTATGATTTTCTTGTTTTTTATATTTTTTTTTTCCACAGGTATCAAAATAAGGAAGAATTAAACAATTGTATCTTTGAAAGTAATGTCTTTAGTAACAATGGATTATCTTTTTAAATAACATTTGGACTAGTGCATATTTTTGTGCTATCTTTAAGGGTACACATCAGATTTGATATAAAAACGAAAATCCTTATTCATAACTGCAATTTTACTTGTTTACCACCAAAAACGGAAAAAAATAGAAATCAGGATTTGAAGGGACAAAACCCAATAGATCTGAGTGGAAAATATTTTAGAATGATCATTATTTTGAAGTGCCTACCTCAAACTCACGTTACAATACTAACAAGAGGCAAGAAGAGTGTGATAACACTGTTTCTATTGTAAATTAGTAACCACTGCAGCTGTGTAACTCATTAAAAACTGTGTCATTAAGGGATATTTTGAAAACACAGAGGTCCATTAAAAAGAATGGCAGTGTATGGTTGTCAAACAGACATGCAATTATTGTCATAATATTACCATCAATTGGATAAGAGAAATTACATGGCAAACTGAGAAGCTGTTTTATATCCTTTTGAGATTTCCCGGCACAATTTTCCCTTTGTTCAGACCAGCCATCACCCATCTTTGAATCTTTGAATGTAAGGACTCAGAGAGTATGCTGGAAACCTCCATGAGTACTAATTATAACTTCTTTTTCACTCAGTTTCTAAAAGTGACAGCATTTTCCTACTGCTTTGATACTGCCAATCTGCAGCCATTTACATTACTCTGTCCAGTCACAGAGATTGACTTCTGGTTGTCAATTAAAAATCTGGCAATATCTTTCTTGCCTTGACATCCTCTCTATTCTCCAGAGGTGTTCCCCTCTTGCCATGCTGGGGTTACTGGGCATGTCTGAAGGCAGGAAGCTTGCTTCTTCCCTCTATGAGAACAATAAAGCACCCACAGTGTCTGATTCACATAGTACAACCCTCCTATGGCTGGGGTGCAAGTTGTCTTCATGTTTTAGATCTGCATTGACATGATTATTTCCAAGAATTATTAAAGTCCAAGAGTGAGTAAAGCTTGTTAGCTCTGCTCAGGCACCAGACTGTGGCTGTCTGAGCTGTTGCTCACCTCATGCTGCCCACTTGGCAGCATGGTTGTGGTTTGTGTACATGGCTTGAAGGCAAGCACTCTTCTGGGGCCTATCCAGTATTCCTTTTGCTGGCCAGCTTGTGCCTCTGCTCTCTGAAAGCTGAGGTGTGCTGTATGCACCTTTGGCTCTCTCTGTTCCTTGTTGTTAGAAACTGTGCCTCCTGGCAATCAAAACCTCCAGTGGCACTCAAAGGACTTCTGGCTCCTACTTTGCAACATTTGAATCTGAGAAGCCTGTAGTGGGTCACAAAAGGGAGCAAGGCTGGGAACAAAATCACTGCTGCAGTGGCTATGGGAACCATTAGGAAGGTCTAGGTAAAGTGACAACACTCTTTTACAATCTTAGGCCACCTGCCTTTTCTTTCCCTTAGAATCTCCTTCACTTTTATGCTCACTTCTTGGTGTAGGAGACTTCTATACTTAGTCCCCTCACCCTTCGCCCCAAGAGGACTCAGTCTTTCTTATCTCTTAACCATAATAAACACTAGAACCCTCCTTCCCACTTACCCCAAGGGAACAGCTTCTTATTATTCTCTTTTATCAACTACTAAGATAATTCATACTCTACCTACTAAGTAGAATATTAGAATACTAGAGTACTTAATAAAAGCTATTAACAGTACAGGGGACAAAACAAAGCCAGGTTTTGCTGTAAAGGGTAAAAGGGAAGGGATAAAGTTGAGATACACAACGGTATTTTTTGTTCCTGTTGCAACTGGAAAGAGTATTTTTCTCTTCTCCAATGCCTATTGTTTCCTTCCCTCAATCCATTCATATTCACCAGCAATATCAGGGAAGAGGTAAAAATGGACTCATATTCTAGTAGAGCTGTTCTTTCTTTCCTCAGACGAAACAGATAACTCCCTACTTTCCCAATGTACCTTGTACTTGGCTGTACCTGAACACCTGTTCATGAAGAGGTGGAAGAAGAATCAAGATCTTTTGTGAGTGAACAGTGTTTCACATAGCAGAAATTTTGCTAGAAAGGGAAAAAAATGGGTAAGGGCCTTTTTTCTGCTTTGTGTCACTGAAAGTGAATTTGTTTTAATTCGGGTAGGATCTGCAAGTTAAAACTATAAGCCACAGCAAGGACATACAGCAGTTTTTTACTTTTTTAATACAAATTGAGATGGCTGCCAAACTGAAGAAAAAACTCTGGTTTATTATACAACAAGTACTTGTTGTATAACACTATTGTCTTGATAGCTACAATGACTTTTCATATCTTTTTGGAAGTTAATATGCGGAGTTGCAAGGTATTTTTCTAGGTATAACTGCTGTAATACAGTTATTTCTTATATATTTCTGTTTAGAAAACACTATTTTCAGTTTATAATTGTATAAGAATCATAAATTCAACGTTCAAAGACTGTTTTTTAACTTTGTGACTGCTTTAATGATCAGTTACTCATAGTGTTGATGTTGCAGAATACTTCCACAAAACGGTCATCAAAGGCTCCTCGTTTGTTGGTTAAAATCATTAGCTATTTCTGTGTACACAAATTGGCTAAGCTCTTGCTAACAAAGTCTCTAGAATTCCTTTCCTGTCTTCTTACTTTCTTTGTCCTTTTGTGAGTTGCTTTGAGGGACTGAGAGCTGAGAGGAATACAAGTGATCCCTTTTTATCAAACACTGCTCATTTCAGTAGCTCATCACTTCCAACATTGTTATGAATAGGTTTTTATTTATGTTTTATTAACATTTACTTTCCAAGAAATTAATTTTCTAAAGGCAGTGAACTTACTAAAATAGGCTGTCTTGTATACTTGCTTTGCTTCTGCCGTTTTGGAGAGGCAGAGTTCAGAAGTTAAAGACATTGATATACAAAATCCAAGTCACCAGCTGTAGCCATGACTTCAAGTAGAAATAAATCTGATGGATGGCTTACATTTAAAAGAAAAAAGAGAAGAGAAAAGAAAAGAAGAAAGAAAAGAAAAAGGAAAAGGAAGGAAAAGAAAAAAATGTGAAGCACTGTTGTCATTGTAGTAAGGATCCTCTGAGATTTGAAGATTTTCCTGTTGGTGAGCCCAAGTGTTTGAGTTACCCCAGAGAAGAAAAGAAGAGTGTTGAACAACATCAAAGAGATGCATTAGATGGGTGTACATTTTAGGAGATGAAACAAACATAGGCAGGAAAGCAGCAGAAAATAATTGAACAGGATAAGTCTGAAATTCTTTCAGTAGGAAATGGAACAGTAACCTTACATTACATCACACCTCAAGGCTCTGGGAAGGTTTCAACAGTCTAATCTCTGTCCACAAATACTGTTGGCAGTGCAGATAAGAAGACCACAATATGCCTGCTACCCTAATCTCACTTTTATGCTAAATATCTGGAATTTTTGGAGATGCTTGAGAAGAGGCATTTTCAGGACTTGTGTAGGTAAATATTGTCCATATAGTCAGCTTCATGGTGATTCATGAGGCATGTGAATGTTAAGAGGCAGGATGGAAATGTGAAATAAAAGGTTATATAAGCTGCCTTCAGGGCTCACTTTGATGATTTGTTTATGCATTTTCCATAGCACCTATTTTAACAGTTTTGAAATTTGATTGGAACAGCTCACTAGCTATCTGCCAGTCCAACAGTTTGGTTTTCCTCCAAAAATATGTATCTGTAAGCTAAATTATAACTCTCAGTTTTATTAGATTCCTAAAGACAGCTATTCATGTTATGGGAGCTTAAAGAGTTGAAGCAGAGCTTTTGTCCGATTGATCTCACTGAACAATAATTTTCCAGAATGTGCTATTAGACACTGCGGTTTCTCTTTATACCTAGCACCTAAGTAGTGAGATTGCTCTTTTCTTTAGGCATAAGCTTCAAGTTTATCTCATCTTGCTGTTCAGAACATTCTTTCATCATCCTCTATTTGCCTATAATCAAATGTTAAAAGTAGCAGTCCTAGAAAATCCAGGATATTGCTTCCAATATAGAACATAAATGTACTGATGGGACTGGTAATTCTCTGTTAGTCTTTAAATGGTTCTTATTGCTACTCTTTAAAATTCTTTATTTTTTAAAAGGTTTCTTCTCCCCCTCTTTTCTAAACATCACCAATATTCACTATCTATGTGTGGTTGCTTTTCTCTTTGTTTTATAACACCTGTTTCCAGCAAATTGACCTCTACGTCACCTGTAAAAGAGAGAAAATCTCTTCTGTTCCTATGCTTGTCACAATCTTTCCTGTATCATTTAGCATCAGAATACATCTGTCTTTCTTCTTGCAGTACACCTTTTAAAGTAATACAGGAGATCTAGCACTACTTTTTGTGAAAACTAACCACAACAATAATTATTCCCCTGTACTTATTTGGAAAAGTAATTTTTTCTCTTCTATTAGATCATCTGTTATGCTCATAGAACCACAGAATGAGTGAGGTTGGAAAAGACCTCCAGAGGTCATCTGGTCCACCCCTCCTGCTCAGGCAGGGCCACCTAGAGCCCGTTGCCCAGGACTGTGTCCCAATGGCTTTTGAATATCTGCAAGGACAGACACACCGCAACACCTCTGGGCAACCTGTGCCAGTGCCAGTCACCCTCACAGTAAAAAACTGTTTCCTGATGTTCAGAGGGAACCTTCAGTGTTTCAGTTTGTTCCCATTGGCTCTGGTCCTGTCACTGGGCACCACTGAAGAGAAAGCCTCGCTCCCTCCTCTTTGCATTCTCCCTTCGGGTATTTACATACACTACTAAGATTCCCCCAAGCCTTCTCTTCTGCAGGCTGAGTAGTCCTAGCTCTCTCAGACTTTTCTCATATGAGAAATATTCCAATGGATTGTATTTACATGTTTTTCTTTTTTTTTAATTGAAACATTTTCACAGTGTCAATAAAACACCAGAAACAGTTATTTTAAAATGAAAATAAAAGCAAGTGTGTAATTTTTAATTTACTATTACTATACCAACACTTAAAAAAAAAAAAAAGAGCATGAAAAGTTTCAGCCAATATATTTTTAAGTTAGCATTTTATTGGACCCTTTCTTGCTTTAATCATAGGATGTACTTTGTGTTAAAGTCTTCCAATAAATATGCTGTTGAGTCTTCTGGGAAGTTCAGGTATAATACCCACATCACAAACACTAACATAGTCATGATACAACAGCCTTTGTTCATCTGACAGGTCTTATTAAATGTAAAGAAAATATGTAGACTAGACATAATAACATGATATTCCACGTTCTGGAGAAGAGTGAGTTCAGGACAACATCACAGTCAAAGACACAGACTCACCTACTCTGTATTGATGGAGTGTATGTCTCCAACTAAGCGTTTTGGGAAGAATCAATAGCTAAATGACACTCCTCTATAGGCACAAATCCAAGACTGGTAAGGCTGAAGTTCAAACTGCAAGATTCCCTCCTACTTGCACTTTGTTTGCATAAAGTTAGATGGCTCTGAGGGGTGGTATTTGTCAGTATGTTTATCTATGAGTCAATTTTTCAAAATTGGTTATCCTTCAAAGCTGTAATAAGATTGAACAACAGGTAAATCTAAGCAGAAGAGCTCTGTGGTGTTGAGCAGTGACCATGCCTTGGTTGAGAACATTAAGGTTAGACAAAAATATACGCACCAACTTTCAAAATTATGACTTGTGACATATTTGTCATTTGTCAGGCTCATAGCATCAATCAAATCTTGCAGCCAGTGACTGAAGTAATTAACTTAGCCAGTGCTGTCCTATCTAATTATTTTAAGAGATATTTTCAGGGCACAAAAGATGCAAAATGTTTTAAATCACAATTACTTGGAAACAACTGTATTCACTAGTACAGTGTCTTTAAGATTTTGGTTTTTTTTTCATAACACATTGAATTACACCACATTATGCTACTATCACTGACTACTAATGCATGCATACTTGTCTCCATCATTACCACCTGTGCTAGATGTCTTTCTCTCCCTCTACCTGTTCTTCCTTTTTCTGCCAGTTTTATGTATTGTGTGAACACATTTAAATTTCCTAGGAAGAAGTTTTTCACATTTCTTGCTCTACTTATTCTGCCATACTTTAGTAGTGTCTGTACTCTGATATTTGAGTGTAGCATTTTGAGTGTAGCAGGACTACAGTAAAAATGTTTGAGGGCAAGTAGGATTATACTGTCTTCTTGCACAACAGGTTCTATCACCTTTCAAAAGTCATACAGCTAGGGTGGGTGGGGAGAGGGTTGGTTTGTGAACAATAAAGTAAATGTAAAAGTAAAATGAAGTGGAACTGTTTTGGTGGTGGTTTTTATTTGTTTGTTTGTTGTTCGCTTGGTTCTCCCCCCCCCCTTTACTATATCAACATGAACAGAGGAGGTGAGAAGGTGTCTTGCTTTAGTTTTTGAGGAGGAAAGGGGAAGAATATTGCTGAATTACACATCCTGTCTGTGGCTGTGATTCCTATTCCTACTGGGGTCTGTTCCCACATAACTATACAGTTTTCCATGAAGATTACTGGGCTGCCATTGGAGTTTGAGTCAGTAGTTTATCTAAGGAGTTAGTACAGAGGTGCAAAGTAAGATCTGACATAGTTGAAGTTAAGGTACAGAGTAGAGGCTTACAGACCAAACTTTGATGATGACTGGTTGACAAATTATCTTTGCAGAAAAAGGAAAATAAAATGAGGTTAGCTGTAGCAAACATTTGACTCTTGACTCAAGAGTGATCTTATTTGGATGGATCAGGAGAGGAATTAAAAGTGCTGAGTTGGCCTGGTGTGGGTGATTAAACAGCAATGATGTCAGGTTAGGGTGGTCTTTAGCTTGAGTGAACTTTAGCATTAATAAAGCAGGATTTAATAATGCAGTGCTAGTCTGTACTGTAAGGATTTAAGATCCTCCTCATTCCTTGCTCTTTTGGATTTTGTACCCATTTGTCATCTCCCTTTTCTTCTCACCTACCCCAGTATGGATAGATTTACTAGGTCATTAATCTTTCTCTACATCTTTAGCAGATTTTGGTTAGTTTACTTGGCTAAATGGAAAAAACCCTCTAGTTTGTGTCTGTTGTTATATTAAGAGAGCAGTTTCATTACCTCTGTCCACATATGTTTATTTTCCAAGCTTAATAAAGCATATATTCTCAGGGAAAATTATTTACATATCAGAAGTAGTGCTCTGATACCATTCTTGTTTTTACCAACCTTGAAATCATGTGCAGAGTAAATTTTATTTGATCATGTCATTCTGACTTCTAAATATCATTGGAGTGCTTGCCATAATGATTGTTTTCAATACAGGATTAGGTAAGAACATGGCCTAAAAACTACAGTTCTTTTTCATAGTTATCTAGTAATTCATCATGTGTTCTTGAAGAATCATTATACCATCATTTTAAATCCACAAAATATTTCACATAAATCAGAGACTTATTAGTATACTGAAAAATGCATTTTCATAACATCCTAGAAGCTGGTCATTTGGAAATGTAAATGTAAAGTAGAAAATATTTTGCAACCTTAATATAGTGACTAGTACCAGCAGGAATGCAGAAAGCAATGCTTTTGATTCCATTGTCTACCCTTGCCCATGCAAAACCTCATAAACTCTCTTTAGAAGTTTTGGTGACTAAACTCTAGCTACTGTCTCATCCTGACTGTTACCTGCAAACATGAAAAAAAAAGTAGATTTCAACTTTCACATCTTCAAGGCCAAACCAGCTAAGTCTTTGTGCACATACCAAGGAAAACACACATATAGCTGGCAGTGATAACAGCAACAGAAAGAAAGCATTAATTTATTTGAGCAGCATTAGAGTAGAGCACTCCTGCCGTGCTTACCAGTTACTTGCTTTTCACAGCTGCCTTCTCAGCTGGGGGCTCTAAATCTGTGCTGTGAGAACAGGCAGAGATGACCATAATGTATTTTTTTGTGACAGTGATTTTCTTCACAATGGTAGAAAGATACTGTTCAGTTAATACTCCAGACTTCTGGTTTACAATTGAGTGGTTCTTAATTTTTCCCTATCACTGCATAAAATGTCAACCAAACATGTCTTGACTGCGATTGGGGTCTGGTCTTTGAATAGGATTACAGAAAACAATAAAAGCACAAAGACACTCATCACACAATTGGTATGCTTTGTTTTTAATGAAATGTGCTTCCTTCTCCCCTCCCTCCTTGTACAGTTTGCATTTAATTTATGCTTTGTCAAATTCTACTCAGATGCCAGATATAGGGTGGGGGAGGGAAGGACCTTTGAAACTCATGTTAATGTAGTGTCAATTGGAAACTTTTTAGGCAGAGTAGATATCTTGCCATCCTAGATCTCTTTGGTAAGATCGTCTTCCCTTAGAGACCGAACAGGAACATGGGAGATGGTATTTGGTCTCAAGAAATATTAAATATTTGTACAGTAGTTGTATCCTTCTGAAGAAGTTACCTACATTCTTTGCATTCAATGGGGTCAAAAGTAGGAGATATTAATTTTTCATCTGAACTTCAGCAAACTACCCTTAGATTAAATGAGTTATGCCTAAAAGGTTCTTCTGGGACACTGACTACAATAAAAGGAGTGTTAGTGGTGAGCTCATATGTAAATGCTAGGTTAGGTGAGACAAATCTCTCCTGAAGTTCTTTTACTTGGTTTATTTCTCCTCACCAGGGAAATGTTTATAATTTAAACAGTGGCATTCCTGCTCTTTGTATTAAGGTGTGATGCAGGTTGTTAACTGACAGAAATTCCTTTGGGAATACTGATGCAGCTCTCCATAAAACCACTTTCAGAAGCTGGTGCTCTAAAAGTTAGTGAGGGATGGGGCACTACTGAATAAATCTCCTACTCACCCCCCAAGTCTGTAGACAAAACACTGTAGGTCAGGCTGAGGCATTTAAATGGTTAGGAAGAACTTCTTCAATGCCTTTAAGTATGGGCTGACCAAATTGAGTTTGGTGGTGAGATCAACTGGATGTGGTCACAGGTTTTGAGGGAGTTTAAGTATATATAAGTTAAAAGTAATTGATATTGACATTTTCTTTCTGGATGCATCATTTGCAAATAAGCATTGCATACCAGACTTTTTTCTGGTCTTCAGCTTACACTGGCTATTTCTTACACAGCTGGTGTTACATTGCGATGTGCTCTGTAGATGAGATTTTTGGTGAGTACTTGCCTTTTCTTTTGCCTAATCAGATATATGGTGTAACATCCTTGGAAATCATTTACTGTGTCACTAAGAGCTCAGATTTTGCCTAGCATAGGTAGTAAAATACTTAACTAGCCAGTCTTCTAAACATGATTAAGCGGCTTGATGGGGCCCTGGGTAACTTGATATAGTGGATGGTGTCCCTGCCAGGCAGGGGGATTGGAACTAGGTGATCTTTGAGGTCCCTTCCAACTCTGACAATTCTATGATTCTATCTCATTAACACTTTTCCCAAATCCATGGATATGCTGCATGTTTTTCCTACTAAGCTAACTAATGCTTCTGCCAGGAAAGTTCTCCATGTTTTTTTTCTTGTTAATAGTGAAAAAAGGATGAAAAAATATAAACAATGTTCAAGATGTGAGAGGCAGCAACAAGGACATTATTCTGAGCCTTGGGAGATATTAAGTTCCGTGCTCCACTATGAATTTCCTGTACTTTTCTGGATATATACTTTTGATTCAGATTCACTCAATATGTTTATTTTGGTAAATCCTGGAAAAACTATGAAAAATTAGTTCTAGTTCCACTTGGAGCTTCAGTTTTGTTATAAGACTCTCACATAGATCTGATTTCCAGCCAAACCTTAGGCAATACTCCATACCTCAATACAGTGTAAGCAGCTATTCTTATAACTGTTGCAAATCAAGGGGGAAAAAAATATAAAAGGTATATCAAGAATCTGGTAATGCACACCCTCTTGACACCAAAAACATCCAGAAAAAGAAAAAAGCAAACCAAGACACTTTAAAGACTTCTGTGGCTTATCTGTTATGGTTTGTATGTTAGTATTTTCATTGTGATTTTTTTTTCCCTGCAGGGCTCAAACTTACCTTTTGTTCTCATGCCTCATTTTTCCCTACAGTCTTTTTGATCTTAGTATTCATACCTCTTCACTTTAAGCCTGATGTAGGTAGATGAGAAGTGTAAGGTAGTTGTATAGCCGGGGATTAAAATGCTGTGTTATGTGCCAGCAATGAATTTCATCCGCTCAAGATGAAGGGAAAAAGAAGAGAAATCATGACTGTCTTGAGATTATGTCATGTTGGGATACATGTGCACCTGGTGTGAGAGAGCAGTTCCCATAGCATTTCTGTCTGAGGCTCTGCAATAGGGAAACAATACACTAACTCTCTCTCTACTTTTAGGTTTTTTTGGCAGATGTGTCTTATAATTAGTTATATAGGAATAGATTATTCCCATTATAAAGAAATTCAGAGTGATTCTGCCCTGTATAATATTGAGTGTTTCTGAAGCACAGTCTGTTGCAAGACTCTTCCATGTGTGACACCACTATATGCCCTGTAGATGTTAAACACACAGTAAGCTCGGAATTCCTTTTTTCTGGCTTTGGCTAAAGTCAACATGCAGATGCTGCAAAAAGAAATTATTTGAGACTGTGTTCGTAAGAGCTAGAAACTGGTACATGATCTTCATCCAAACATCCCAATTCTTGTACTGAATCCTCACACAGCAGGGACTCATTAGACTATAAACCACATTTAGATTTGTTGTATTTCTGAAGAAATTGTGCAGAAAAGGTGGAAGTTCACTTTGAATCAGAGGCGAGGACATGGGGAGAAGCCTTTTGAAGTGGTATAGAAAAGATCAGGGAAAAGATCAGGGTAGTGAGTTCCAGCACCCTGTGGAATCAAGAGAGCAACACAACAGATCAGGCTGTCAGCAGGAGACAGTTTATGAGCCCCAGTAAAGATGGGAAAGCACATATCACACCCCTGTTTCAGCCTGTGCCTGCTGGGAGGACTCTATCCCCTCCTCCAGGAGCAGCTGCATATCTGGCAGGACTGCAGAGAAGGAGCCCAGCTCCCCCCATCTGACTTCAGTTCCTCGGCTGTTGCAGTATCTCTGCTGCTTTAGGGGTTTCACAGGGCTGAGTTTTCCAGATGCTATTTATTTTGCAAAACCTTGACGATAATTGCATTCAGATCTAAGTACACAGATAGACTTTGTGTATGCATTTGTGTGCGTGTGTGTGTGTAATATTTTAAGCTGTCTGGCACATTAATTTTGCCACCTGTCCTAGCCTCTTTCTGCTGCACAAATTAGATTGTCTCAAGGGAGCCTATGCAGCTGATTGGGTCTGCCTCGTTACTAAGGCAACCCTTCTTCTCCCTGCTCTGTGCTCTGCAACTCAGATTCACCAGGCAAAAAACGGAAGAAAAAAATGCTTCAGACCCTGGGGATATCGGTGCTTAATAGATGCTCTTAGCAGACTTATTTATTCAGACAAGAATACAGTTTCTAAATGTAGAAGAGTGTTGAAGCAAGCAAAGTCAAATATAATGATACTGTGTGAAGGGGATGATAAAGACCAAATTAAAGGCTTGTACAAACACTGTATGAATCTGAAATTAGCTATGCTGTGGGTAGTTGATGTAAAGGTATCATGACTGCATACATCAGCAGTTTGAAGGTCATCCCTGATTAGGAACAACAACAAAAACTCTTTATGCCAAAAAAGCCACAAATGTAAGGAGTCTTTCTGTCACATCACTACAGCCCAAATGATATTTTATGTTCATTTTTCAGATCACAATTATTAGTTTGTTCCTGCTTCCTCTTTTTAGGTGACTCATATTGATTCAATACATCACAGAGAAAAAGTACATTTTATGCAGAAACAAGGAATTATTTCATCTTTGAAGAAGGGCTTCTTGGTCTCATTGGTTCTTTGACAAGAAACCCAGAAACATGCTAAGCAAAATAAAGGCAATTATACTCAAGGATGGATAACTGATAAAGGTAATCATATATTATTGGAATAGGCTGTCCAGGGAAGTGGTGGAGTCACCATCCCTGGAGGTTTTCAGAAAACGGGTAGACGTGGCACTTAGGGGTATGGTTTAGGGATAATAGTAGTTTAGGGCTATTGGTTGGACTTGATAATCTTGAAGGTCCTTTCCAGTTGTGATGATTCGATGATTCTATGATTATATACAGATGGGAAGCAGGGACAGACCTTTAAGAATTATGCCCAAACCTTTCCCTTGAGAAATTATGTTCTAACATAAGCATTTGTGTTTACATTAGCACAGGCAATGTGCACTTAGCTATAGTCTATGATTTACATGTTTATCTCTTCATCTTTTAGCCAGCTCGTTATTTGCAGATAATGGCGTCCATAATTTTATGCAGAGGGGATCAAGTGGAGCATTGTTTGGACATTCAAAAATCTATGTATGGATAGGAATGTGACAAAGCTTTTTCAAGGGGGTAGATTTGTTTATAGATGGATTTAGATTCTGATATCTTAAGGAAAGAGGTGAAGAAGCATTCAAGTAAACCAAGACAGATTTTGATTTTGGGGGATGAAATACAACAAGTTGGATTTTAGGGGAAAAGGCCTGCTTTGCAAATAGCCAAATCCATCTTCTGTTTCCAGATATGCTAGTATCACAGGCAATATCCAACTCAAAGTAGAAGCCCTGACAAACTCTACTGCATTTGTTTTGGTGAGGAGCAACACAATCTTTCTCATGAGTTGATATCCTGACCCTACTAAGTGTAGGTTGCCACTAACAACACCCACATGACAGTGCTTCAGCGTGGCCACCCCTTCCTTACCATGTGTTCACTAGAAAACAGTGTGTGGGACAAATGATATGTAACTCCTAATGATTCCCTAAAAAACAAGCTAATAGTTTTATTTCATTTGCAGGAATAAAAGTGGTACTGATCATAAGAAACTCAAGTCTTGTTAAAAATTAGTCATGAATTTGATGCAGTATCCTTTCCATACTAGGCTGTAGAGAGAAATGTCTTTTTACTTGTTTGGAATACATGTAGTAGTTTCAGTAAGACCTTTCTTTTCCAATGCAAGCCAAAGTATATAAAACGATATTGGAATCAATGTTCCTCTCACAATTTTCCACATGTGAATTTGACTTCTACTGCTCTCTTCTGCTCTTAGTTCTTCCAATTTAAAGTGTTTGGGTATTTTGGTTGTCTTTGGTTGGTTGGTTTGGTTTTTTTAAAGCACCAAGAAGAAAATAGTTTGATTGTGGGTGATATTCTACAACTTACCCAGTTTTTTTCCCAAATACATCAATGTCAGGTTTTGTGTATTGCTTTATCTTTGGCTCTAGCTCTGATAATTTGAGATACTCAAACATTGAACACAGTGAAAGCTTACTGTATTTTGTCATTATTGAATTTTTTTATCTTCTTAAAATATCTTGCTTATTCTATTCTTGAAATGTTCATTTCCATAGAGGAGGAGTATCTTTATTCAGACAGCCAACTGTTGTTAGTGCCAAGAGTTGTGGGACAGCAAATCCAAAACTGAATTTTAAAATGCCACTGTTTTGCATGAAGGATTATGATCCTATGCTACTTGATATTCCACAAGAATACCCAGAAATTTATGTTTTAATTGTCATTCTATAACACCTACATTTTGTTGATTTGAGCTGCTTTTTATAGATGGTTTTAATAGTTAAGTTGGTTGCTACATCACGGCAGAACAGAATTTATAATATATCTGCTTTGAGATGTATGCTTCACTTCTGCCTGAGCAGAAGTCTTTCTAGAAGATTCAATTGTTATTCACTCTAATTAACAGGATTTCCTGTATTATGCACTTAAATCCCTTCCTCAAAGACAAAATCATATCTTATGTCCCTTATTAGAAGGGGATAGAATATTACTTGTCATGCATAGACAGGAGTTGGACTCTACGATCCTCTTTGGTCCCTTCCAACTCAGGAAATTCTATGATTCTATATATTATTGGGTTCATTGTAGTACAAACTGGTATGTGTTGGCATGCTATATAGAAAGGAGCAAGTTAGATATATTGTTCCTTTCAGACTTTCCATTCAATGCATATGAATTCCTTTCTATAAGGGTAGACTGAAAATTGTCATTTTCTGTGGTAATGAAGACACAAATTATGCAAGTTCCATTTCCAGTGATCTTAAATGAAATCCAGTTTAGCATTAGCAGTCTGTGATTTTTACCGAAGAATTAATGTGTCGCCTCACAGAAATCACTCCTTTTTTTTTGCAGAGTATTTATATCGAGTTTTTGTGACAAAATTTTGGTAGCAAGGGGAGCATGGGCCTTTTTGGAGGACATAGCAGGTGGATAGATGAGGGTAGGGCAGTGGATGTGGTTCATCTTGATTTCAGTAAAGCGTTTGACATTGTCTCCCAGAGCATCCTTGGAGCTAAACTGAGGAAGTGTGGTCTGGCTGATTGGGTAGTGAGGTGGATTGTGAACTCGTTGAAGGACAGAAGCCAGAGAGTCATGGTCAATGGGATGGAGTCTAGCTGGAGGCCTGTGTCTAGTGGAGTCCCTCAGGGGTAAGTACTAGAACCAGTACTTTTCAATCTACTCATCAATGACCTGGATGAGGGAACAGAGTGCACTGTCAGCAAGTTTGCTGATGATACTAAACTGGGTGGAGTGGCTGACTCACTGAAGGGTTGACTGAAGACAGGCTGGAGAGTTGGGCAGGGAGAAATTTAAAGAGATTCAAGAAGGCCAAGTGTTGAGTCTTGCACCTGAGAAAGACCAACCCCATGTATGAGTACAGGTTGGGGGCTGATCTGCTGGAGAGCAGTGAAGGGCAAAGGGATCTGGAGGTCCTGGTGGATGGAAGGATGACCACGAGCCAGCAGTGTGCTCTTGTGGCCAGAAGGGCCAATGGGATTCTGGGGTGTTTTAGAAGGGGTGTGGTTAACAGGTCTTCTCCCCCTTTACTCTACCCTGGTGAGGCCGCATCTGGTATCTTGTGTCCAGTTCTGGGCATCTCAGTTTAAGAAGGTTAGGGAACTGCTGGAAAGAGACCAGCACAGAGCCACAAAGATGATGAAGGGGCTGGAACATCTTCCTTCTGAGGAAAGGCTGAGAGAGCTGGGTCTCTTTAACTTGGAGAAGAGGAGGCTAAGGGGTGACCTCATCTATGCTTTTAAGTATGTGAAGGGTGTGTGTCAGGAGGATGGGGTCAGGGTCCTCTTGGTGACGCCCAGTGGCAAGACAAGGGACAATGGTTATAAACTGAAGCATAGGAGGTTCTGTGTGAATACACGTAGAAATTTTTTCCCAGTGAGGGTGATGGAGCACTGGAACAGACTACCCAGAGAGGTTGTGGCGTCTCCTTCTATGGAGGTATTCAAAACCCACGCTTTTGTGTGACTTGGTCTAGGGAATCCTGCTGTGGCGGGGGGGTTGGACTAGATGATCTTTAGAGGTTCCTTCCAACTCCTAATACTCTGTGACTCTGTGATTCTGTGATAACAAGAGTGCCTTCTGTGAGAAGATTCCAGAAGCTGCCCCTATGTCCAACAGAGCCATTGCTGGCCAAGGCTGAGCCAATGAGTGATAGTGGCAATACCTCTGTGACAAAATAGATGAGAAGGACAAAAGTTGCTTCACAACATCGGCCAAGAGAGAAGAGTGAGAATACATGAGAGAAACAATTCTGTAGACACCAAGCTCAATGAAGGTGCTCCAGGCATCAGAGAAGAGATTCCCCTGCAGCCCGTGATGAAGACCATGGAGAAGAAGGCTGTCCCCCTGTAGTCCATGAAGGTTAACGGTGGAGCTGATATTCACCTGCAGCCCATGGAGGACCCTGCACCAGAACAGGTGATTGCCTGAAGGAGGATGTGACCCAATGGGAAATCCATGGTGGAGCAGTGTCCTGGCAGGACCTGTGGAACTGTGGAGAGAGAGAAGCCAACACTGTATCAGTGTGTTCCTGAAGGACTGCACCCTGTGGAGGAAACACATGTTGGAGCAGTTCATGAAGAACTGCAGCCCATAGAAAAGACTCATGCTGGAGAAGTTTGTGGAGGACTGTCTCCGATAGGAGGAACACCATACTGGAGCAGGAGAAGACTTCCCCTGTGGAGGAAGGAGCAGCACAGACAATGTGTGATGAACTGACTACAACCTTCATTTCCCATCCCACCACACCACCCATGGGAAGGAGGTAGAGAAATTGGGAGTCAAGTCGAGCCTGGGAAGAAAGGAGGGCTAGAGGAAAAGTGTTCAAAGATTCAGTTTTTATTTCTCATTATCCTACTCTAGTTTGATTGGTTATGAATTAAATTGATTTATTAGAATCATAGAATGGCCTGAATTGGAAGGGACCCATGAATTCCAATCCCTATGTATGCACAGGACAACCAGAAAACACTGTGTGTCTAAGACCATTGTGCAGATGCTTCTTGAATTCTGCCAGTCTTGGCACCATGACTGCTTCCCTGGGGAGCCTGTTCCAGTGCTTGACCACCCTGTGGGTGAAGAACCTTTTCCTAATATCTAACCTAAACCTACCTTGGCAGAGCTTAATGCTGTTCCCTGAGGCTCTGTTGCTTGTTACCAGAGGGAAGAGTCTCCTGCCCCTCAACTTCCACAAGCTGAGTCTGATTTGCCCATGATGATAATTGCTGAGCAATCTCCCTGTCCTTACCTTTCCCATTAGCTTTTTTTAATATATTCTTTCCCCTGTCCAGCTGAGGAGGGGAGTGATAGAGGATTTGGTGGACACTTGGTGGCCAGCCAAGATCAACCCACTACAATGCTATGTGCCCCAAGGAATAAAAAGATGCCTCAAATATCAGAAGCCCTTTTCCTCTTGCACGTTATTTTACACAGCAGTTTCATGAAGTTCTGTCTTATGTAAAATGTATATTTTTTTATTAGAGACATTTAGTCTTTAACAAAACAGAATTGTAGAGACCGAGGCAGTGCCACTGGCTCAGGGTCCAATTACTTGCTGTTACATTGTTCCCATAATGTGATCAAACACTGCCTTGAAAAGGTATTTGTCATGTTTCTGGCCCACCCATCCCACTTCAGTCATATGGGGAAACAGTTGTACAGCTTTGTTCTTCTGTTATCTAGGAACTATCTAATTCCCAGTCTGTAATGGTTTGACCCAGGCTTTTCCTGGTAACCAGTTTGTAACCAGGGAAGTGACCATATTTACCCAGTATTCCACACGATTTTACGTAACTGGGGGTATAAATACAGAGGGGGAGAGGCCCTCGTTCTCTTTTTTGCCTTCTGGTGGGTCCGAGGACGCAGGTTCTCTGCTATCGGTCTCACCCATGCGGAGGAGTCAAGCCTTGCAGGCCTTGTAGGCCTTGAGAGGCAGTTGTTGCTGGCGTCAGTCAGTGAGACTCTGCTATTTTAAGGAGAGTTGTAAGATTCTGTTTTCATTAGTTCTATCCTGGGTTTCGAGTGTACATATCTATTTTAGTTTCTCTTTTCCCTTTTTTCCCCTTTTCCCCTTTCTTCCCTTTTTCCTTCCCTTTTCCCTTTCCCTTGGGGGTTGCCTCTACTCTGTACATAGTATTTTAATTGTATATAACTGCTATATATATAAATATAAATACTTTTGATGTAGTTTGGGTTGTTTCGGGCTCTTTAGTTTCTCTCGTAGTTTTTTTCTTAAACTCTGAGAGAGAAAGGGAGGGGGAAGGATTTCACTGTGAGTTTGGGCATTTGGCAGGGAGCAAGGTCCAAACCATCACACAGTCTCCTTGCAACCATATCTTTTGTGCGAAGACAGTTTTTTAACATCTCTCTTCCTTAATCACGTGATGCAATCAAAGCCCTTTCAGCCTTCCAGCCTGGCCTATAAAATGGCTTATACCTCTTCCTGAATAACCTGAATAATATTTTCAGGTACATGGGCAATCAGAAGCATACATAGCATAGCTTAGTATTATCTAGTATTGTCTAGTATATTTGGGTAAATACTCCCTTAAGTTTACTGGGATGCACCTCATCTAATTTGTTCTAGAGGTGCTAAGATCATATTATGCTTTTTGTTGGCCCCTTTACAGTCATCCTTGAATTTATGTTCTTCATATCTTATTAGATGATGACCTGCAGCTGATAAATTCCTATAACCACTACATGCCATGGCATTTGGTGTAATTAAGGGTATCCTATTTCCAATCCCACTCTTGCTAAGGTAAGATCCTTTTATTTTGTCACCTACTAAATTCAGCAGCAAAATTCTTCTTTGAAAATCTAGGTGAAGAGTAAAATTACTGATGAAGTGTGGGTTGTGGCACTGTAAAAGAGTGAAGATTTCTGTAAGCAGGACTGAACTCTGTGCTGAAACCATCCAGAGACTCATTCTCACCACTTTTGCTACCTGCACTCACCTTGAAGTACCTTGTTCCAGGTAAAACTAATATCTTCGTTGGTATAACTCAGTCAGTTTTCCTTCAGAAGCAGTTTCTGTGATTTCTCCCTTCACCCAGGTCTTTGTCCACATTATAAATCTTATCTGTCTCATAATCCATGATTAACAGCTGATCTTTTCCTTTACACTGAAGTGTAAAACTGTTAATGAAGTTCAAACATAATCTTAACCTCCTTTATTTTATCTAAAGATTAGTTATTTTATCAGACTTGCTCGCAGGCACTAGCATGTTTCATCATATTCTCCATGCCATAAAATGCTGTTTTCCTTCAAAGTTTCCTTAAGAATTTACCTACTTGGCAATATACTTTAGTTGTGTTGTAGTTGCAAGTTTGTTATGCTTAATCTTTTGGGAGGGCTTTAGCAAAAATTAGGAAGATTTGCACTTCTTATACTGTTGGTTCTGCTTCCTCATTTAATGGGTTATAAAAAATTCTGGTTTCCCAATTTGCAGGTATATGTACCAGTTCCTCCAAGAATTCTTGAAAAAAGATTTTCATGTCTATCTGTCTCAATTTTAGCACACAAAACTTCTCAGATTTGTTTCCACATTGGCTTTGACAATTTTTGTGTTGATTCATACATTCCCATAAATCATTTAACTTGTGCCCTAGGTTCATATTTTTTCCTTTTTAAAATTTGAGGTAAAATTACAGTCATTAATATATATTATCTTTAACTTCATTCTCACCACATAATAGCCTGTTTTCCATTTCACTTTCTGTATTCATATTAATTATAGAATCATAGAATCTCTGGAGCTCAAAGGGACCTTAAAATCGCCTGGCAGGGACACCTCCCATTAGATCAGGTTGCCCAGAGTCCCATCCAGCCTTGTATTAAAAGCTTCCAGGGATGGGGCTTCCACAACCTTTCTGAGCTACTTGTTCCACTGTCTCACCACCCTCATGGTGAAGAACTTCTTCCTAACATGTCATCTAAACCTACCCTCCTCTAGTTTGCATCCATTCCCCCTAGTCCTGTCACTACCTGACTTCCTCAAAAGTCCCTCAACAGCTTTCCTCTAGACCCGCTTCAGATACTGGAAGGCCACAAGAAGGTCTCCTCAGAGCCTTCTCTTCTCCAGACTGAACAACCCCAACTCTCAGTCTGTCCTCATAGCAGAGGTGCTCCAGTCCTCTGATTGTTCTCGTGGCCTTTCTCTGGAGTCGCTTGAGCATGTCCATATCCCTTTTGTAATAGGGGCTACAGAACTGGACACAATATTCCACGTGGGGTCTCATGAGAGCAGTGTAGAGGGGTCACACTACTCTTGATGCAGCCCAGGTTGGCCCTTTGGGCTGCAAGCAAACACTGGCGGCTCATGTTGAGCTTCTCATCCACCAGCACCCCCAAGTCCCTTTCCTCAGGGATGCTCTAAAGCCAGTCTTCACCCAGCCTATATCAGTACTTTGGATTGCTCCAAACCAGACGCAGGACCTTGCACTTGGTCTTGTTGCACATCATGAGGTTGGCATGGGCCCACCTCTCCAGCCTGTCCAGGTCCCTCTTGACAGCATCCTTCCCCTCCAGCATGCCAACTGTACCACATGGCTTGGTGTTGTTGGCAAACTTGCTGAGGGTGCATTCAATGCCACTGTCCATGTCGCCAATGAAGATTTTGAACGAGACTGGTCCCAGAACTGATCCTTGAGGGACTCCACTTGTCACTGGCCTCCACTTGGACATGGATCCATTGACAGCAACTCTTTGGGTTCAGCTGTTGAGCCAATTCTTTATCCAGCGAGTGGTCCATCCATCAAACCCATATTCCACCAGCTTGGAGACCAGGATGTTGTGCTGGACAGTGTTGAAGGCTTTGCTCAGGTCCAGATAAATGACATCAGTTGCTCTTGCCTGTGATGGTGTGACCTTTTCATAGAAGGCCACCAGATTCGTGAGGCACAATTTACCCTTGGTGAAGCCTTGTTGATTATAACCAATCACAGAATCACAGAATATTTGTTATCCTTCTGCCTCAGCAGTTCCCCCAGAAGGATGTGCTCCATGATCTTACCAGGCGTAGAGGTGAGACTGACTGGCCTATAGTTCGCTGGATCATCCTTCTCCCCCTTTTTAAAAATGAGGGTTATGTTTCCCTTTTTCCAGTCAGTGGGGACTTCACCAGACTGCCATGGCTTTTGAAATACAATAGAGAGTGTCTTAGCAACCTTATCCACCAATTCCCTCAGTACCCGTGGGTGTATCCCATAGGGTCCCATGGGCTTATGAACTTTCAGGATTTTCACATGGTCATGAACTTGATCTTCCCTGACCACAGACAGTTCTGTCTTCCAGCCCCTGCCATTATTTTCTTTGACTTTGGGGGTGTGGTGGGAGCCCTTGTCAGTGAAGACTGAAGGAAAGAAGCTGTTGAGAACTCTGCTCTTCTCCATATCACCCGTCACTAATTCATAGAATCACAGAATCATAGAATCATAGAATCATAGAATGGACAGGTTGGAAGGGACCTTAAAGATCATCTAGTTCCAACCCCCCTGCCATGGGCAGGGATGCCAATCACTAGACCAGGTCACTCAGGGCCACATCAAGCCTGGCCTTAAACACTACCAGGGATGGGGCCTCCACAACTTCTCTGGGAAACCTGTTCCATGCCTAACCACCCTCCTGGTAAAGAAATTCCTCCTAATTTCTAATCTAAATTTCCCCTCCTTTAGCTTATAACCATTTCCCCTTGTCTTATCACAATTTGAGAACCTGAAGAGTCTTTCCCCTTCTATCCTATAGTCCCCCTTTAGGTACTGGAAAGTAGCTATGAGATCCCCTTGAAGTCTTCTCTTTTCCAGGCTGAACAACCCCAATTGTTTCAGCCTTTCCTCATAGGGGAGGTCCTCCAGTCTTTTAATCATCTTTGTGGCCCTCCTCTGGACTCGCTCCAACAGGTCCACATCTTTTTTATGTTGAGGAGCCCAAAACTGGATGCAGTACTCCAGGTGGGGCCTCATGAGGGCAGAGTAGAGGGGCAGGATCACCTCCCTAGACCTGCTGGTCACACCTCTCCTGATGCAGCCCAGGATGCAGTTGGTTTTCTGGGCTGCGAATATACATTGCTGGCTCATATCCAGCTTTCTGTCTATCAGGACCCCCAAGTCCTTCTCTGCACGGCTGCTTTCAATGAGTTCCTCACCCAGTCTGTACTCGTAGCCAGGATTACTCCTACCCAAGTGCAGGACCTTACATTTAGATTTATTAAACTCCATTTTATTCTTTTGGGCCCATTCTTCAAGTTTATCCAGATCCCTTTGGATGGCATCTCGCCCCTCTGGCGCATCAACCACACCACTCAGCTTTGTGTCATCTGCAAACTTGCTGAGGGTGCGCTTGATACCCATGTCCAGGTCGTTAATGAAGATGTTGAAGAGCACCGGTCCCAAGACGGAGCCCTGGGGGACACCACTCGTCACTGCTCTCCAGCCGGACAAAGAGCCATTAACCACGACTCTCTGATAGCGTCCTTCCAGCCAATTTCTTATTCATTGAACAGTCCACTCATCAAATTTGCATCTCACTAGTTTTGAGACGAGGATGTCATGAGGAACCGTATCGAAGGCCTTACAAAAATCCAAGTAGATGACATGAGTTGGTCTCCCTTCATCAACTGCTGCAATCGGTCCATCATAGAAGGCCACCAGATTGGTCAGGCATGATTTGCCCTTAGTGAATCCATGTTGACTACTTAGTATCACTTCTTTATCTTGTATGTGCCTTAACCTCACTTCCATTACTATTCGCTCCATGACCTTCCCAGGCACAAAGGTGAGGCTCACTGGCCTATAGTTCCCTGGGTCATCTTTTTTACCCTTTTTAAAAATGGGGGTGATGTTACCTTTCCTCCAGTCTCCCGGAACTTCACCTGACCTCCACGACTGGAGGATATGATGGAGAGCGGTCTTGCAACAACATCAGTCAATTCCCTCAGGACTCTAGGATGTATGTTATCAGGGCCCATAGACTTATTTTGGTCAAGTTTCCGTAGGTAGTGCCGAACCAGTTCCTCACATACAATGGGAAGCCCCTCACTCTCCCAACACTTGTCCGAGGATTCCAAGTCCTGGTCATTGCAGGTAGCCTGGCCACCAGTAAAGACTGAGACAAAGAACTCATTGAGCAGCTCTGCCTTGTCCGTATCCCTCATGACTAAATATCCTTCCTTGTTCATCAGAGGGGGAACTCTCACCCTGACCTTCCTTTTCTGATTAATATACTTATAAAACCCTTTTTTATTATTTTTTACATCCCTCGCCAAGTTCAGTTCCTTGGCTTTCCTGATCCCAATCCTACACTTCCTAGCTATTTCCCTGTATTCTTCCCAGGCCAATTGTCCCTGCTTCCATAGCCTGTGTATTTCATTCTTACACCTCAGCCCAAGAAGCAGATCTTTATTTAGTCACACCGGTCTTCTTCCTGCCCTGCCTGATTTCTTACAGAGAGGGATAGAAATTTCTTGTGCTCTAAGAAAGGTATCTTCGAAGAACCACCAACTCTGATGAGTTCCTTTGTCCCTAAGGACAGTGTCTCAGGGGACCTCACCCAACAAGTCTCTTAACAGCTGGAAGTTTGCCTTCTTGAAATTCAAAGTCTTTACCTTACTCTGTGCCATGCCCTTGCTGCTAGTGATTTTGAACCTGACTAAGGCATGGTCACTACATCCTAGACTTCCCCCTATCTCCACCTCTTTAATGAGGTTTTCTTCATTGGTCAGCAGCAGGTCCAACAGTGCATTGTCCCTAGTTGGTTTATCTAGAAGCTGTTCCAAAAAATTGTCTCCTGGACTGCCTACATATTGCTGTGTTGTTCTTCCAGCACATGTCTGGGTAGTTAAAATCCCCTGCCAGGATGAGGGCCGGTGAGCTCAGTGCTTCCTTCAGATGAAGAAAGAAGGTTTTGTCAACAGGTTCCAATTGGTCAGGTGGCCTATAGTAGACCCCAACAACAAGCTGGTCTTTGTTTGCCTGACCCTTAAGTTTAACCCACAGACTCTCAAATTGGTTATGGTTGGTACTGAGAACTAGTTCCTCACAATCAATCTATTTTTTAACATAGAGGGCAACACCCCCACCCTTCCTATCCTGTCCCTTCTGAATAACCTATAGCCCTCCAATTCTATATTCCAGTCATGGGATTCATCCCACCATGTTTCTGTAATAGTAATCAGATCAAAGTTATCCAAATACACCAGTGCCTCCAGCTCATTCTGCTTATTTCCCATGCTGCGTGCATTTGTGTAAAGGCACTTCAGCTGGGTTATTGATCTTCCGACCTTCTGGGAGGTGCCTTTATCACCTTTTTTGTAATCCTCAGGTAATATCCACCTGTCTCTTGAAGTGACNCTATCCTGTCCCTTCTGAATAACCTATAGCCCTCCAATTCTATATTCCAGTCATGGGATTCATCCCACCATGTTTCTGTAATAGTAATCAGATCAAAGTTATCCAAATACACCAGTGCCTCCAGCTCATTCTGCTTATTTCCCATGCTGCGTGCATTTGTGTAAAGGCACTTCAGCTGGGTTATTGATCTTCCGACCTTCTGGGAGGTGCCTTTATCACCTTTTTTGTAATCCTCAGGTAATATCCACCTGTCTCTTGAAGTGACAGCAATCTCATTATCACCCCTTTCATTCAGAGGCGGATCCCCTCCCCCCAACACACTTAGTTTAAAACTTTACTGATAAGTCCGGCCAGCTTACTTCCCAGAACATTCTTACCCCATTTCTTTATCAGGAGGGTGGTTAGGCACTGGAACAGGTTGCCCAGAGAGGTTGTGGATGCCCCATCCTTGGCAGTGTTCAAGGCCAGGCTGGATGTGACCTTGGGGGACCTGGTCTGGTAATTGGCATCCCTGCCTATGGCAGGGGGTTTGGAACTAGGTGATCTTTAAGGTCCCTTCCAACCTGAGCCATTCTATAAAATAAAATAAATAAAAATAAAAATACCTCTTCTAGTCAGATTTAGTCCATCTTTAGTTAACATGCCTGGTTTCTCAAAACAACATCCAATATTATAAAACCCAAAGCCCTGATCGTGTCACGAGCCACGCAGCCACTCGTTCACCCTATCAATTTGACTTTGTTTCCAAGGGTTCTGGCCTGCTACAGGGAGGAGAGAGGAATCACAGAATCATTACGGTTGGAAAGGACCCTCAAGATCATCTAGTCCAACCGATAGCCCTACACTACTCTTACCCCTAAATCATCCCCTGAAGAAACACATCTATCCTCTTCTTAAAAACCTCCAGGGATGGTGACTCCACCACCTCCCTGGGCAGCCTATTCCAATATCTAACCACTCTTTCAGTAAAGAAATTCTTCCTAATATCTAATCTAAACCTACCCTGGCTCAGCTTAAGCCCATTCCCTCTAGAACACTATCTGAACTCCTGACCCTCTCAACATCTTTCCAAGTGATATGAAGTCCCTTTTGGTGGTACGGAATTTCCTCGTTGTGGCTTCATATGATCCTATGTGGAAGATTAGGAGTGGGTAATAGTCATCTGGTTTGACCAAGTGGGGCAATTTCTGTTTGATATCATGAATGCAGGCCCCTGGCAGGCTGCAAACCTCTCTAGAGAGGCTGTCTGAATGACAAATAGGTGCCTCAGTGCCTCTCAGTGAGGAGTCTCCTACCACTAACACCCTCATATGTTTTTTAGTAGCTGAGGTTGTGATCCGTTTAGAAGTTATTGGGAAACAACCAGTGGATCCTCTAGACAGAATTTCTTCCTGTCTATCATCCATCTGACTCTGAAGATCCAAGGCTTCATATCTATTCAATAAAGGCACCTGAGGAGGTGAAGGAGGACAGGGAGAGATTTTTGCACTTCTCCGGTGATGAACCTGTTTCCACTCTCCTTCACCTACGGGATTCAATTCATCCTCCTGATGGCTGGAGGGGCAGGGTTCCACCACCTCCTGCTGGACTACTTTAGTGATGGGAAGGTTACGAGCCCACCAGTCTATTTCCTGTTCACAGTCCCTAATACTTCTTAGTCTCTCCACCTCCTCCTTAAGCTCTGCCACTAAACAAATTAAATCATTCACCTGCTCACACTTACACAGGTGACCCTTACCTCATCTTCTAGGACTGACGCCAGGTTTAAACATTCTGTACGGCCATTAATCTGGACTGCTGCATCCTTATTGCGGGGTTCGGTTTGAACCATCACACTCCTAGTAGCAGCAGCAGCAGCAGCAATGGCTTTCTCTTTTGTAGACACCATTTCTGGGCCGGCAAAGATAAATGCCCCTGCATTTCTTCCCTTCACACCTTACCTGCAGGAACTGCCTCACAAACTGCCCCGCACCTGTTTGCCTGTTCTGGGTCTCCACGCTCTGGGTTGCCACGCTCCCAGGGCTCAGTTAATATAGGAGAGGGTGTATCCGCCTTCAATGCTGGCCCCGCCTGGTGAGTCAGAGCTAGGGGCTCTTCGCAAGCCGCCCCCGTGGGGGGCAGGGGGGGGGGGGTGTGTGTAGCTGGGCTGTAGCAGCCTCTCTTTGCCTCCTGCCTTGCTGTTTCTTGTACTTCCGAAGCTCAGCTCTGTCTCCCTGGTGCGATCCTTAGGCAGATGTACACACCAGGGCAGCCTTGCTCCAAAATTGTCCCGTTTCTTTTCTGAGGGGACATTTACAATGTTAATTTACAATTAACAATGGCCATTTGTTAATCACTTTTAATATTCTTAGCATGATTTAGCTCAGATTAGCTTCTACTGTTTTGTACATTTCTCCTATACTTTTTGATCTCCAGGGTAGAAGTATTATTATTTGTCATTTCTCTGTATTTTTGCCTAATTTTGCATCATAGTTCGAGACTTGGGGTTGTTGGTGGATGAGAAGCTCAACATGAGCCGCCAGTGTGCACTTGCAGCCCAGAAGGCCAACTGTATCCTGGGCTGTATCAAGAGAAGCGTGGCCAGCAGGTCGAGGGAGGTGATTCTCCCCCTCTACTCTGCACTCGTGAGAGCCCACCTGGAATATTGTGTCCAGTTCTGGAACCCCTATTACAAGAGGGATATGGGGGTGCTGGAAGGAGTCCAGAGAAGGACCATGAGAAAGATCAGAGGACTGGAGCACCTCTGCTACGAGGACAGACTGGGAGAGTTGGATTGTTCCATCTGCAGAGCAGAAGGCTCCAAGGAGACCTTCTTGTGGCCTTCCAGTATCTGAAGGGGGCCTACAAGAAAGCTGTTGAGGGACTTTTTAGGAGGTCAGACAGTGAAAGAACTAGGCGAAATGGGTGTAAGCTAGAGGAGGGTAGATTTAGTTTGGATATTAGGAAGAAGTTCTTCACTATGAGGGTGGTTAGGCAGTGGAACAGGTTACCCAGAGAGGTTGTGGAAACCTCATCCCTGGAAGCTTTTAAGACAAGGCTTGATGGGGCCCTGGGTAACCTGATCTAGTGGATGGTGTCCCTGCCAGGCAGGGGATTTGGAACTGGATGATCTTTGAGGTCCCTTCCAGCTCTGACAATCCTATGATCCTATGATATTTCATTCAGCTCCCTTTACATTTTTTTTGTAGGTAGCTTCCAGAAAACTTTGTACTTTCTATTTGAAGAATGTAAACCCTAAAGTTTAAATCCTTGAACTCTTTAGTCTCCTTAATTTCTCAGTGTGCTATTTCATAATAAAATAAGTTGTGCTGTAGGCCTGATTAATTTTTTTCAAAAGTCCTTTTAAAGCAGAGGGAGTTCACTTCATGATCACTGAATTCGTAATTATTCTTCTATGCATGGCTCTTTTAAAACATACTTATATTTTTTTTTCTGAACTTAAAATAGCTTCATTGTTTGTTGTTCACTATTATTATCACACTGATGCTACTTTTCTTCTCTAGTTTTGTAAACATAAGTTTCTTAACCTCATGTAGGTCTTGATACTGTTTACTTTATCACGTCTACCCTTAACACCATATACTCCATACCTCATATACTATTCTGACACATCTCTTTCAGCTCTGCAGTACTGCATACTTATGGTACATGTATGTATTCCTAGTCATTCTCTTTTATGGCTATATTTTCCTGCACTGGTATATCAACATTATAATTTGGCTTTGACATCATCCAAGTTTTCAAGTGAATTAGTCACAGTATTTCATTGCCTATATAACTGACTATAGACACTTTAAAACTCTTTTCAAAGAAACATAAATGTATTATGGGAAAGAGGTCTTGCTTTGCCAAAGCCACTGTTTGGAGTTCCAGCAAATTAATTTTTCCATCTTCATATCAGAAGAAGTTGTGGAAAAATTTTCTGTTCTGTATAGTATATCTGCACTGTATCTAAGAGAGTCTAGTTTGGCATCTTAGATTTATTTAAGAATATATTTTCTAACAAACTAAGAAATATTTCTCTCCTGTTCTTCAGAAATACAGGACCAAAGTCAAGAGGATAAATGGTCTCTTTTACTCCCTAAAGCTTGTATTTGTCTACAGACAATTGTCTGTAGAAGGTATGAATAGACTTAATCCTTGGATGAGAAATAAACACAAAGACCTTTTTTGACTGGGATTTCTCTAATTTTATGTCATATTTTTGGCCTATTTTCCAGATGATTTTAAGCATTACTTTGTGGGTTTTTGGATCAGAGTGACATTCGGATGTTGCTGTTCAATATAAACACTGAGAGACAAAACAATGGACATAGACTATAATTTAATATTGATACACTGTAAGAGTTGGGCACAGTGTTTCAATTAAATTCTAATGGAAAGGTACTTAACCTTTTTTATTAACCAGAAATTTTTTCACAAAATGCAAAGACAAAGGCAGTTTGCATTGAACACTGACTTTTTCTAACTAAAGAGCCATGGAGAGATTGATTACATTTGCTTAAGAGGAAGCAGTGCTGAAAATGTCTTAATTCAAGTGGCTTCTATTTAATTGTCAAGTGGCTCCAGAAAAGGAGCAACTAGCTGAGCATAAATGAGGCTCCTGCAATCCCCAGGAGTTGTAATAATTATTCTTAAGAAACCTTTGTTTCTGCTCCTTCCAATGGACCCATGTTTGTAATAGCAGTGTACAGGAGCTTTATACATTACAAGTAAATTGAGCTTATTCATTTGATGTCTAAATATCCATATCCATATCAAGAAAGAGAGAAACAGTGAGATTTGTAAATGTACCCTTATCCAGCACTCCTTTGACCATAGAGGGAGAATATTTCAGCTGTGGGAGGTGGTAATTTTCCTCAGAAGAGCAGGATAAACTTACCTGTCAGGCACATTTTCTTTTGTTAGCCACAGTTACTAAGGAAACCACCTCTTCTGTGTGAGGGCATTGCAGGTGTTTCTTTTAGGGGCCTGAATCTGGGACTGCAGCCAGACACAACTTGAAAATTGAAGAAGCTACTGCAGCTTCCTTAACCTTTGATATGACCAGAGATGTGTTCCGTAATACAATTAGTTTCTGAACAAGGGAAGCTGCTGAAGGACGGGTTCTTCATAAGGGAGTGCAAAGAAAAGCTCCTTCCTTCCCAGCTCTGGAATAGTGCTTAGTAGTGCAAGCCACAACTCATGAGACACTGGGAAAATTATTTAAATCCACTTGGAAAATCTCTGATGCTGCAGCTATTTTATAAACATAAAATATTAATCATAAAATGTGTCAAGACAGTAATTGTAACAAAATTCTTCATCCTTTTTTTAAGTTAGATATGGGGTATGAGATAAGCTGACAATTTCAGGAGTATGATTATGTATGATCTTGACCCTTCATTCAAATCATATCACTGTCCTACAAAATCCAATGATTCCAAATGGGTCGAATTAAGAGATCCCGGTTACTGCTGTCCACAACTACTGATTTTAAATTCCTCTGTCCTTACATGAGCAGAAAAGGCACTCATGATTTCAGCAAAATGCATCGTTTAATCACTACAGAAATATGTACTGTGTAGCCTAGTATACTCTTAATAAAAAGATGTTAAATATTAAATATAGAAAATGTGCATCTGTTAATACCTGAAACACATTGTTGTCCAAAAGGATTTGAGCTGACAACAATATTAATGAATTTGTAGATGGGTAGTTCTGCAGACCACATAACAGAACTCACTTTGCCTTAATGAGGTCTGTGAACAACACAGGCTGTGGGCTATGCATATTATTGGTACTGGTAGTGGCAAAAATTTGATTTATAGATAACGTGTACTATTCTGAGACCCTTTTCTGTAGTGCCAGAATTAGCTCTCTTTGTCTTACTGTATGACTTGGAGACAGTCCACAAACATTTTTGGATTCCAACTCCTATAGAGGTATGTAATTTCTCACATATTTCAGTGGAAGTTCAAAGCTCTGTAGTTCTGTGGACCTAACATTTAGTCTTTTCTGCTTTCTTCCTCACCTTACAAGGAGGTCAAAAAGGATTTATCACTTCTAATTGGTGCAGATAGTTAATGCTTGTTTTGGGAATGTTGTTTTGTAAGAATCCAAGAAATTCCTTATCTTCTTAACATCTGATTGGCTAAAATACAAATTATTCAAGACTCATTTTGCTTGGGGTTTCTGAAAGGCACAAGACAGAGACACATAGTACTTGCTATATTCTTAAATAAATGTGGGAAGTTAGGAGGAGTCTTTTGGGATCAATGATCATGATGCATATGTATAGATAGTACTGGGATTTACTGCACTTATGAAATGGGAAGGAATGATGGAATACTTAGCTCTTAAGATAACCTAAGCCTTGTAAATGTTCACACCAGTACATAAGCAATAGTCAAAATGGGACTTAGTCCCCAGCAAGTCAAAGCCCTTAATGGTTAGCATATGTGCAGTCCCCTTGAGAAAGCCACAACATCTCTTTATATATATAAGTAAAAATAAATATACATTAAATCCCTTTCTCCTACCTTCTCTCTAATTAGATGGTAACTCTTGAGGGAAGGGGATTGACTCTTTTTTGTGCTGAGCACAATAGATCACTGATCTCTGCTGTGGCCTCTGTCTTTGCCAGAGCGCAATCTGAAATATTTCAGATTGACTTTTCAGCATAAGTGGGAAAGAATTTTAATGGCCGTAAGCAGATTATATGCTTGCATTCTCCTTCTTTCTGCATTTTAAACCTTCATTTTTTAATATGTTAGCAATTTCTAAAACATTATAAGGCTTACATTTCAGGAGCAGAAGACAGAGCATGCTCATAGACTGCTAGACTGAAATTCCTCTTTGGGTGCTGAATTTCCCTAACACTCTCAAATGTAAAATTCAGCTGTAGTAGTCTCAGTCTGACTCAAGAAAGAAGATAGCTAAATGAGTTGTACAGCCACTTGGTCACTATTTACTTAGATCTTTCCTTCACTCTTTTTTTCATAAACATAAATCATTAAATCAGTTTCACTTAAATTTTTCTTTTCATAGGACTTGCATCCAGAATTTAATATATTTCCTTTGTAGTATATACAAGTTCTTATATCGATTCTAGCCTTCCCCTTTTATGTTTGCTCTCTTGCTTGGTGTGTAGTTATACTTTATATGGATCACTTGGAGCTAATTGGAGAAGAGTGCAGACGCATTTATGGGTACATGATGGGGAATGGTGTGGGTGATGCAGTCACAGCAGATCCTCAGCTTTTAGAAACAGATGAGTTGCTGAAAATACTTGTGATGCCTGCAATATGTGTTCAGTGTAAACAAGCAGTTCTGTGAGCAGATAATGAACTAATGAAGCCAGATTTCCTGCAGATTTCTGTCTCTTGATTGACTTTTTAACTGAGACACAGTTTCACATTATGCTTAAAATGTTCTAACCTCAGAGCACGCCAAAAAGGCAGATCTGGTTTATTTACTCACTGTCAGCTGCACATTATCACCCCATCAGATCTAGCAATTACATGGCCTCAAGGTGATTTTGAAACCTGAGTAATTTTTCTTTGTGTGTGTATAGAGTTATTCCATCTAGATCAATGTGCTGATTATCTGCAAGATCAGTACCCCTCTGTAAGTTTGAAATTTAGTCAATAATCTCAAAAGATTTTAGACAAGAATGTAAATATGTCTGCAGGTATATACAAGAGTTGGATGTTTAAGAGTATTATTGTGTACTGTAATCTGATTTTTAAAGTAGGGTTGAATGAAGAGTTAATATAGTAAATGTGTCTTTGAAATGTCTCTATAGCCTATAATCTGTGATATTTCATGCCAGAGAAGTACAACATGTAACACTTCAGGAGAGTAAAGACATAATTCAGCATACTGATAAGTAACACATCAAAACTCCTTGGTGAGATCCCTATCATTTTCAGGGAAGTAAGTTGTATGTATTCACTGCACTCTGATGAAATGAATATGTAAATGTCATTTGTGGGATATGTCAAGGTGTTATTTCACTTGATGCACGTGTACAACAGGAGCTTTGGAAAAGGGTTTGTATTTATTGTTGTGCCCACAGTAAAATCAATGCTAGCATCTATGTTGACTAGTAATACACAAAGTGACTAGCCAAAACATCTTCAGGAAAATCATAGAAGAGGAATATTCAACTACACTGATAAATGACCTTTGAATTATCTGTGGTGCTCACTTGGCAGAAAAGCAGACAAGTGTCTAAACTTTGATGGATTTGGTTGAATTATCTGTATGTGGATCAATGAACTATCACACTGGTTTCAGCAGCTGCCCTCAGAAAAGTTGCTATGTATGTGATACATGATGTTGACTTAAGGTAGTTCAAGAGACATTGCTTTAAGTGCATTTTCTTTGCATTTGGAGGCGAAGCAGAAAGTGTGTCTGGACTATATGCAAATGCGCATATTGATGTGTTAACATCTGACACTTGATTAGTTCTGGTCCTTATTCCCTGTCCACTTCCTATGTTCTCACTACATTTGTATCACTTGCTCTGATAACCCCTAGGCCAGCTCAGTGTTTTGCTGAGTATCCTAGGCAGGTGTTTATATGGAGAGCTGTTGCCTTGATGCTTCAGCTCCTGCTGTAGCTGTGTACGATTCAACTCTTGCACAAACCGTGTGCCTTCTCTGTCCAGTTCCACTACCCCTTACAGCCTGCACATGCATGTGCTGGTGTGTAGCAGACTGATGCCTAACACAGGGGGGCTGAATGAGAAGGAATTGCTTAGATAGCTTCGAGGCCTTACTCATATATTAGTTTTCACCTTGGTTGCTACGACACAACTTGAGCTCTTATGACTCTTGGACTTTGGTGTTAAGCTAGTGCACTGACCATTAGGGCCCTATTTGCTGCTGTGTTGGTGGACTGCTTTACAGTGTTAGGAGAATTGAATTGGCTTTGTTTCAGCATCTGTAAAATGGATGGTGTGGAAATCAATATTCTTCTTAAAGCATTTTGTTCTGTGCATGATATGAGCTGTAAAACAGCTGAGACAAATTAACTATAACAATTAACACTAGTTCTGATCTAGCCTTCACCTTTTCTGGCATAGCTTGCATAGGGAAGCAGGTATTATCCTGGCTGGAGTAATACTACAAACACATTCACCATCTTGCTAAAGTGGTTTAAATTTAATTTGGTGAACTAATGAAGCAGTGGAACATAATTTTGGTTTTGATAGTATAAGTCATATCTGCATTTGGCAGTTATGCTAGATATCTCTTTCAAAACTAGATATAGATATAAGCATGCTATATATTTGCTGCTTTTCACCTTCCACAAACCCCTGTTTGAAAAAGATCATTGGTGCTCTTATTTTCACAGGTTACTATTTCAGTATCATATTTGGGTCTGTATTTACTCTCATTTGCATATTGATAAGAAGAGTTGTCCTCTTCCATCCTCCTCTTCACCTCCCCTCTCTCCAGCAAGATCAGACTTCTAAGTGCTGGAAGGACTTTCAGGAGGGCTGAAGACTGGGGAGGGTTATTGCCTGCTGGAGTTATTCCACACCCTCTTCACACCCTTTCAAGGGTATACCATATAGTCAACGTTAAGTAACATTTTAATATTGGACTGCTCACCTTTTTGCTTCTTGTGCTAATAATCTCTGTAGCATTACAGTCCAGTTTGGTGTGTCAAAGGAATGCAGGCCAATTTAGTGTACTTTGTGAGAAAGGTTGAGGTGTTTATGCTGGCTTTAAGAATAGCATCCAGAAAGCTGGCCTGGGTTGTGGTCTCACCTGTTAACATGACAATCTCAAAGATAATTTTTTGGTATTATTTTGCAGATAAATTTGCTTTAGTTTCTTTGTGAGGAAGCTGGGGGTGGCTGTTTTGGGTAGTCTTGCTAGCTTGCAAAATAAAAGCAGACTAGAATACTTATCTGTGCTGACTCATTTACTCTGCTGAGAAAAATACACTATAGATCTACCCAGATGAATATTAAGTGATAGACAGGTTCCCAACCCTTTGGTCGTATAAGCAATTACATTTAAATAAAAATGCCATAGAATTTATTTAAATAAAGAATAATGACTTTTAGTGGCTCTTGCTTTCCCAGTCAAGATTTACAGAATACCATTTGGGTTTTTTTATTAATATAAATTTTTAATTTTAATTTAAAATGGTATTTGATTGCAGAGCAATAACTGACACCACAATATTTGAAGCCCTGAGGACACTGCTTAACAGTGAAACTAGAAAACAGAGAATTAAAATATGGTTGAATGAGAGTAATGCCAACAAAACCAGAAAAAAACCAGCAACAACAAACCACACTAAACCACCCATATGTGTAGAGCATCTTTGTGAGAAACTACTATCATACATTACTTCATATATACTAATGTCTAAGGATGTAAGGGCAGCATTGACAACAGAAAACAACAAAAAACTCCAAATATTTGTGCAGTCTGGCAGAGAGAGCATTTAGTTTTCTTCCTGTATTCATGAACTAAATATGAATGGTAGTGTTAACACATATAGGGATAAACAATCATCTTACTCTTTTAAAGTTCCAAATCTGTGCCCAGATCTTTCCCAAATACATGATATAAACTACAGAGTTCTGGAACAAATATGATTTTACATGTTCATATTGAGAGGCAAGCAGTAGACACTTCTGTGTTAGATGGGTTTTGATTGCACCATTTCACTCAGCAGCTCTGACACTTCATGCAGATCATCTTCTGTTCTCATCAGTGAAGCCTAATCTTTTGCTTCTCTAAGAGATCCTTAGATTCTTGGGTTTTTTTCAGTTGTAAGATATTAACGTTTACAGACAGCAATACATATTTTTTGCTGTTATTTTTAGTTCTGACAGAGAAGTGCTCTACATTAGTCTTAAGAGTCTAGATAAGTTGGCTTATGCAGGCTTTGTAAAAGCAAAGACTATATATAAACCAAAAATGCTTAGGGGTCATTTTACTTGAGAGGTGAAAACCAGCTGTCTAATAGCACACAGCAGCTTTAAACCGCAGTTTAAGACAGGAAGTTGCTGAGCTGAAATCAATTGGGAGGAGACAGATTGATTCTTTGTGCATAAGGAACCCAAAAGAGTAATAATGAGAAAAAAAAAGAGAGAAGTTTCTTTTTGCAAGCCTATACAGAGAAGGCTTTTGTCACTCAAATGCAGATTCTTTATGAAATAATTAGAAAGATCTCTCAAGCTTCTGCATGGCAAAGCACACAAGATGACCTGACTTGATCTTCTTTATATGTTATTTTCATGACACATAGGAGATAACCTGACTGGGAGGCATTACTGACTACAATTAGTAGCTTTGTTACAAAAATACTGTTTATGTGCTTACATGAAGGAGACTGTTGGCATTTAATACTTGCCTACTACTTTTGAAAATTCTCCTTTTCTTATTCCAGTTTTCTGCCCCTCATGTGCTCACACTAAAGAGGGTGGAGTTACAAAACTTCATCTGAAATTCCTCTTAAAAAAAACCCCAAAGCTATTGGCTACCTGGTGCATAAGAGTGCATTTGCTGTTTAACACCCTGCTTTGCAGATGCTGCCGAGCTCTTTGGACTGGAGGTCAGCTTAAAGAAGACAGAAGTTCTCTATCAACCGGCACCTCAGGAAGTCTTCCATCATCCCCATATCACCATTGGTGAATCAGAGCTCAAATCAGTTCAGCAGTTTAATTACCTAGGTAGCCTCATCTCCTCGGATGGTAAGATTGACAGAGAGATAGACAACAGGTTAGCAAAGGCATATAGTGCTTTCGGAAAGCTTCATAGGAGAGTTTGGCGAAATAAACACCTGAAGAAAAGTACAAAGATCAGAGTTTACAGAGCCATAGTGCTGTCTACTCTCTTATACGGATCTGAATCATGGGTCATCTACCGCCACCACCTGCGTCTCCTAGAACGCTTCCATCAACGCTGTCTCCGCACAATCCTAAACATCCACTGGTCAGATTATGTGACCAATACATCTGTTCTAGAACAAGCAGCAGTCACAAGTATTGAGGCCATGTTACTGAGAAGACAGCTGCAATGGGCAGGGCACGTCTCAAGGATGAAGGACCATCGCCTCCCTAAGATCTTACTTTATGGTGAACTTGCGACTGGCTGCCACAAGAGAAGATACAAGGACTCCCTGAAACAACATCTCAGCCTTAGCCATATTGATCATCATAACTGGTCTACTCTGGCCTCCAAGCGGGAGGCCTGGAGACACACCATCTATAATGCTGCGGATGCTTTTGAGAAAGCACACAGGATCACCCTTGAGGAGAACAGACAACACAGAAAGAATCGTGCCTTGCAGAATACACCATCTAAGGAGTCTTTCTGCTGTGCCTTTTGCAACCGGTCATGCCTATCGCGTATTGGCCTTTTTAGCCACCAATGCGTGTGCAACAAACGTGGGTAGAGCCCTTCCCAAATCTTCGTTCGTGAAGCCTAGCCATGATGATGATGATGATGATGACATGTTTTCAAATCACTGGATATGGAATATGTATACTATGCCATTGAGAATTTAGTTGCCAGGGAAATATGATGGACAATGGCATGGATTGCAAAATGGAAAAAATGGTTTAGAATCATAGAATTTTCAGAGTTGGAAGGGACCTCAAAGATCATCTAGTTCCAACCCCCCTGCTTGGCAGGGACACCGTCCACTAGATCAGGCTGCCCAGAGCCCCATCCAGCCTTGTCTTAAAAGCTTCCAGGGATGGGGCTTCCACAACCTTAGAAAGTTACATCTACCAAAGGTTAGCAAGATATATCTGTTCACCATCTTAAGGTAAGTGTCAGTGTGTTTTGAGGAAGCCTTGTGTCACATTTAGTAATCTGCTTCAACCTATGCACGTCAGAAAACTGCCTGGTGAACTCTGCAATTGCACCTATGCAGTGACATTTTGTCAGTGTTTAAAATTTGTAATTTGTTACCAATTATTTCAAATATACTTGTAATTATATGCAAACATCCTGGAAGCACCAGCTAAAGGAACCAAATATTCTAAAATATATATGGCATGAACTGGAAATCTGGAGGATTGTTAAGGGTATCATCTTAGCTTGGGATTTAAAGAAATATTCTGTGAATTGACTCTGTCTATAAATAATATATGTAGGAACTTTGAAATTGAAACCATGTCCAGCTTAATTAACATGCATGATCCTTATTTTTCCACTTCAGAGTAGTAACAACCAAAAGTAATTGTTCAGAATCCTAGATTTCCTTCATTTCCAGTTTCATTGTCTGTCTAAATTTGTACAGGATTTATGTTCTTTGTGAATTTTGCTATCAAAGTTTTCAGACTTTTACTTACTGACAGCAGTGGCATATCAAATGCTTCTGGTAACAAAACTTCAAGAGCTGAGAGAACAGCTGTTACATCTTTTGCTGAGTCTCAAACAGAAGAGACTTGAGACTCTGCAGATATTAACTGTGTAGCAAAGTATGCTATACAAATTATCTGTGGCCCCATACTGTGCTGGTTTTATGATTTGATTAGCAGACATTTCAAGTATAATGGTTTCATCAGGATTGCAGTTCATAACTGAGTTGATGGTTCAGTTCCTTCTTACAGCCTCTGTTATAGATGGTTTCCCTAAAATTTCCTTTTGTTTGAAATTTTCTCTAATTCCATCATTGTCCCAAATAGAATATCTTGGAAAGATTGAAATAAATGGAGACAGCCAAGTACTTAAGTGATTATTGTTCAACAGCTGCATTTTTCAAATTCCTTCCTTGCTCTTAGTTTTTGAGAAGTTAAATTAATTTTAATTTAGAATTTTGTCTTGAGACAAGTCACCAGTGGAGATAAAGAACATCTATTCTGCTACATCTATGTAAATAATAAACTAATATGCATGATCTCCTTGGCTTTGTTGCTGTATTAAGTAGCATATGATACATTACAGAGCAGTCCTAAAGTGACATTTGTGTATGTCATTTTACTTTTAACATGATTTCAGAACTGATTGAAAAAAACCCAAACTACCAGACTTTCAATTGAATGTTGGCACTTGCATTTACACATACAAAATTGTTGTTAGTTATCTCATGCTTACTATTTGTATTAGTATCAATGTAATGCTCAGAGGTAAATCCTTATTAAACATTGAGAAATAGAACTAATTATGGTCTATATGTGCCAATAGTAAGAGAATCAAAATTATTTTAATAAATTGTCATTTACAGACATACATGTTCATAGTATTCTAGCCTCCCAGTTAGACACTAATGTCTGTATCTCTGACAGTGCTTATCAGTCAGTGTTTCTTGAGATGGTACTTTTAATGGCACTAAAGAGCTAAATCTTTTCAAGTCTGCAGAAAGAGGTCAGAGAATAAGCATTCAGAGAAGGCAAGTTCACAGACAAATAATGAAGAATACAACTGCTGTTACAGGTTTCAGAAAAGATGCTGAAACTCCATCAGACCACATAGGGTATGCATTGCCTTTGATTGGATTCAAACTGAATAAGACTTAAAGGACATCTTTGCAACCATATATATTCAGATTTACCAGCGTTTTCTAGTTACTACAGTTGCTTTTAATTAAAAATACATTTTTTAATAGTTGGATTAGCATAATTTTCTGAGAATCATCCAATAGTGATTTTCTTGAATAACCATTAGACTTCACTTCTCCGGAAAAACACAGAAACAGAAATTTTTACCAATGTTTTCACATATGGTATTGTAAAGTTAGGCTTCTAGGCTTTCAATTAATGCATAGCATATATTGGCATTACCTGCAGACATACAACATAAATATTAATAGTGAGGTATCAGAAGCTGGCAAGTCATTTATGTTTTCATATTTGCTATATTGCATATAATAAACATTTCATATCAAGATGTCTTGATCTGAAACCAAAACAGTAGAATATTCTTTGTCAGCAAGAAAATTTTTGTTAAAATAACATTTTGACAAAAGTTGTATCAAACAGAGCCAAACTCAACATGTTATTCAGTAGCATCAGTAATATATGCACCATGATTCTGCTTTTCTGATCCAAGCATAAGTCAAAATGTTACTTTCAGGAAGCTCTGCTTGCTGAGACAGAACACCAGGCATATCACAAATGAATGTGCAAAATGAGCTGCCACACAAAAGATTATGAAGTCTAAATTGTATTCTTTTTGTTATTTAGGTGGTGTTTTTTTCTGCCAAATGTGAATTAATACTAAATATTTAGCAAATTATTGGTCTCCTACCTATTGATTTGGATTACTGCATCTGTTTTCTCCATGTGTTTTTTAATTTTCTAAGCATAGAGATCTTTGTTTGTAGGCATTAAAACCTGAAAACTTGAGTAAGTCTACATTCCTGTTAAAGAATGCATGCAGAAAGAACATTTCCCCTAATTTATCAGCCTAGTAACAATGGAAACTACTCTCTAACTCTTAAATATGGAGATATTTTTATCTGTTGAAGTTTGACTAGACTTAATGGTATCAGAAAGAGCTTATTCATAGAGCCTAGGAGCATAAGCTGGTGGTCTCCATACTTACAGAGCAATACTTGTACGACAATCAAAGATTAGAATCATAGAATCATAGAATTGTCAGAGTTGGAAGGGACCTTAAAGACCACCCAGTTCCAACCCCCCTGCCTGACACCAACACCATCCACTAGATCAGGTTACCCAGGGCCCCATCAAGCCTTGTCTTAAAAACTTCCAGGGATGAGGTTTCTACAACCTCTCTGGGTAACCTGTTCCATTGTCTAACCACCCTCATAGTGAAGAACTTCCTCGTAATATCCAACCTGAATCTACCTTCCTCTAGCTTACTCCCATTTCCCCTGGTTCTTTCACTGTCTGACCTCCTAAAAAGTCCCTCAACAGCTTTCGTGTAGGCCCCCTTCAGATACTGGAAGGCCACAAGAAGGTCTCCTTGGAGCCTTCTCCTCTGCAGACTGAACAACCCCAACTCTCCCAGGCTGTCCCCGTAGGAGAGGTGCTCCAGTCCTCTGATCATTCTCATGGCCCTTCTCTGGACTCGTTCCAGCACCACCATATCCCTCTTGTAATAGGGGCTCCAGAACCACATGCAACATTCCAGGTGGGGTCTCACAAGAGCAGAGTAGAGGGGGAGAATCATTGATGCTGTTTCTGAGAGCAGACAGTAACTTGAATCCTGCTGTCTTTTTTGTTATGATATTTGATATGCCTTATAAGGAATTTAATAATGCACTGATTAAAAGTCATAAAATTAAGATAGAGTACTAAAATATTGTTAGATCAGTTAAAACATGGATCCTTGAATTCAGATAGACTTGACAAAGCTATAACAAGACCTACAGTAACTGAAACTCTAGAAGCTGGCCTCAGCAGTTCCTCTAAAATCATGTCTGCAGTGTCTATTTTGTGAAAGGTACCTAAAGTTCATAACAACAAAAAAAAACCTAAAGAAAGAAGAGCTGTTAAGTGATCTGTTTCACTAAGAATAGGAGAAATGGAAGGGCAGATGCAGCCCTGTCATGAATGAGAGGGGGATGGGAGCAGTGTGGCAGCATGGCTTCTACATGACCGCAGGTGTGTGCTATGACAGTAGCAATTAAAAAAATATCTTTTTCCTCTACTTCTCCCTGCCCTCAAAACATGGCAAAAGCTGTTGCTAGTGTCTTTCCTCTTTTTTCAGAGGAGCAAATCTTGCCTGTTCTGGGACTCTTCTAGAGAAGCTTCACCATTTTGTAGGCTGCAATCTTTTTGTAGTTCTTATTTTTTCCTTTCTTTTTAGTCTTCAATATGTTCATATTTTACTTCCTTTTATTGTTGTTTTTCTTTTGTTCTGAAGACACACAATTACAGTGTGCTCTCAGGTATTTCATTGTTGTCGAGCTCACACATGACTTGGCCATGCTGGGCAACCCTTGGAAAACTTCATTGGAATAAAGAGAAGTGCTTGGAAAATGGAGGCCAAACTGTCATGCACAAGTAAATCTATACAGCAAAATTGCCACATTGTGGTGACTTCCCTCAGTGACCATCCTTGTATCTCTACAAAACTTTAGTATATTAAACAAATAAAGTTCAGGACACCAAAACCACAAGATGTATCTAACATAGTTTGCCTTATTAACACCTAAATTTAGCTCAAATTTTTTAACAGTGTTCTGTGTGGTCCTGCAATTAAAACAGCAGGCACAGTATGTTGATTGTGGATCTCGTTCTTCTTGTTCAGTAGGGATGAAAATTAATGCAAGAGAAAAACAGAAAAAGATTTTGTACCTTTTCCTCCCTTGTGTATTTTTTCTATATACATATTCCTCATGTTGTTGTTAGTGCACAGATACTTTTCAAAACATACCCTGAGCCTCCTTCCTCAGCATCCAAGTTAAATGAGTTTTATGTCCAACCTAAGCTTCTGAATCTATGTTTCTGTATTTCATGCCAGGCTACCACAATTTCTGTTAGACTTTGTCTTTGCTCCCTTTTGAAATTTAAAGACCTCTGCAGGTTCAGGACAACTTCTCTGTACATCCTGTTGAAATCTGTGGAAGCAGAAACTTTCTATTACACTTGAAATTCAGACTGTACCTTAAAGTGTATCACACAGCTCTATGAGCCTAACTGTAGACAAGCAAGTTTTAACAATAACCTCTTTTGATGAAAAAGTGATTATCTCTGTAGTATTTCTCCTTCACTTCTAGTTGGATCACCTGATTCTGGAACAGCTACAGCAGAATTGGAATTGTGTCCCTTCAAACATTTCCATTTAATCACATACATAAGATAGTGGGGAAAACTGACAGATGATGGACAAAATTGGTCAGTATTAGACAAGCGGTTGCATTAAAATCAGTAGAAAGAATTATTTGATTGAACACAATTTGTGGATAACCATTTAAAGTTTGGCACTTCATAATTGTATGCTGAATACAAACCAAATGACTTCTTGCATAAATTGAATTCAGGTCCTCACTGTTGCTCATTTGCTGCTTTTTCATAATTCCACCATTTTCCAATACTTTGGGGAAGGCCCACAGAGATTTTGTTTCAGCTCCAGCAATGACAGCTCAATATCAGATTTAGTCCTTCAGTTGTCTTTGTGTTTCATTTCTGTCTCAGTCAGGAGATGAATTTAGGTTCCTTTTGGGCACTTTCCTGTTACACAAATGTTGCAGAGGAGTGTTGTCTGTGGGATTTCCACATACTATTTTCATTAGTTGCATTTAGAATAGTAATACATCTATGTTGCAGTATCTTCCCCACCCATATAAGAATATATTGAATGCACGTACAATAACTATCTTACTGCTGCAATAAACATGGTATTATTACTATGATGAAGATATTTAAATCTCTTTATGAAAAAACCCTGTTTTTAAGAGCCATAGAATGGCACAGATTGAAAGGAACCTTAGATGATTTTTAAGGTCCCTTCCAACCTGAGTCATTCTATGATTCTATGATTAAGCTTGTAAGGCTTGATGACACAAATGTATCTACATCCCTATAAATTTAAGCATGTATAACATGAAACTTTTTATTTAGAGAAAGTTAAACTGATATATCCACTCATGGTTTTCTATCAGATAGAAGTAGAACTTGGTAGAATAAATATTTATTTGGGTAATTGCATTAGCTGAATGAGGAGTCACATAAGTTTGCTTTTGAAGGATCAGATAGCTGTGTTTAAGCTTGTGTATTGTGTTTGTGTGAACACAGGGTAACTGTGAGGAATTCTTTAAAACAACAGATTTTTAAAGATATATATCATAACATTAAACTAAGAAACCAAGCTGAAGACCAATCACTTCTGCCTTGTTAAATATTTACAGGAGAGCTTAATTTTAAGCATGAAAGTAATCCTGTGTATTACTTGTCATTTACAGTTCAGTGGAACAACTTGAAGTTTATCCTATGTATAAGTGTCCCCTAAATCATAACCTCTGTGTTCTGATTGTTGTTCTTCACTGGAATGAAACACTGGAAAAATAAAAGTAAATCCCTAAGACTATATTGGCAATAGTAAGCATAAAATATGAAAGGAGGTCTGCTTTAGATCAGCATTGTAGAGTCTGAACAGCAGCTTTATTAAGATTATAGATATTTTCAAAATGTAATTGCTTTTGACAATAGCAATATTTAATTACATATAGATATATTTTGATAATGACCAGAAATAGATGGAGGTATGCAGAGCTCTTTTTTCTTTTTTTCTTTTTTTTTTAATAGAGTTTTGTTGTTTTGTTATTGCTTTCCTCTTGTCTGTAAGAATGTATTTAGATTTAAACTGTAAGAATTAAATGCGGGTTCAGCTAGCTAGTAAGTTTCAAGGCTAATAAAACTTATGCATGCTTCTCTCATCATCATGAAGAGGATGTGAGTTCCCCCACATCTCTGGTAAACCCAGATCCAATTAGGTGCATCTGAAGTCTACAGACGAGAAGACTCCTAGGAGACCTTATTGTAGCCTTCCAGTATCTGAAGGGGGCCTACAAGAAGGCTGGTGAAGGACTTTTTAGGAGGTCAGACAGTGATAGAACCAGGGGAAATGGGTGTAAGCTAGAGGAAGGTAGATTTAGGTTGGATATTAGGAAGAAGTTCTTCACTATGAGGGTGGTGAGACAGTGGAACAGGTTGCCCAGAGAGGTTGTGGAAGCCTCATCCCTGGAAGTTTTTAAGACAAGGCTTGATGGGGCCCTGGGTAACCTGATCTAGTGGATGGTGTCCCTGCCAGGCAGGGGGGTTGAAACTGGGTGATCTTTGAGGTCCCTTCCAACTCTGACAATTCTATGATCCTGTGATTATGTATGTAGGGTTTGCAGAAAGACATTTATTTAAGCAGGACTCTATGTGTTGATATTTTGTCGATATGTGTTTATTAAACATCTAAAAAGAAAAATAGTGAGGCAAATTGGAGTAGAGGACCATGCTTTTCTCAGGAGAATGGAAGTCAGTGTCTGGGCTAGAAAATTAATTTTGAGTGTTAGAAGGGACTGATGAAAAATAGTTAACCTATACACTAGGAACTGAGAAGAGATAATTGTTTAAACTGATTTTTGCTCCTTTTATTCTCACCTTAGAACAACTCAATTATTTTTGACATGCTCAAATAAATTAAAATTAATATTCCTTTTATTTTTTTAAAATTATTTCATCAAAATTATAGACAAGAAAATGTGGCCAGTCTTGTAGCTATCTTAACAATACAGTTTTAGTGAGAGAAACAAAGTATATATTCAGGATGTCCAATTAAAACAGCTGACTAATAAGTAATGTCTAGCACCAACAGACAAGGGGAGATCTGAAGGAGATGGTATTTGAAACAATAGATTTATAAAGCAGAGACAGATTTCAGAGATCTAAGGCCATGGACATCATCTCAGTGTCAGAGAGGGCAGCTGTGAAACTCAGGTGGAAGCAGTACCATAACTTTAGTCATAATAAAAAAGGGATCTGACAGGGTGAACTGGGACAATTGTACTGAGAGTAAGAATTTTTAATAACTTCTATTTCTTCCTATCCCTATGGCAGGCTTTGTAACAGATTTTGATTTTTTAACATTGTTAAACCAGGCGGCATTGAGAAAGCAAATGAAAAATGGCTGAGCCATAAGGGGCAAAGTACTGAAGAAAAAACCAGACCTCATTATCCAAAATGACATCAGAGAGGTCGGAGCTCAAAGTTGCTGATCTTAATCTAAAGGAAATCTCATACAGAGGGATATTACAAAATCTGCTTAATTCTTGAAGATGTTATTGCCACCTTTCCAGGAAAAAAAATTCTTGGAGTCTTTTTACAATACAAATGGCATTCAAGTTGATGAGATGTTAATAATTGCTATGTTTACTCCAAATTCTGTACCATAATTCCTTGTTTGCTTTTCCTCTTCCACAAGGTAAAATGTAAAAAAGAGAGAGAGATTTTTGTCAGCCCAGGCTGCTTTACTCTCCAGTCCATTCTGTTAGCATATTCACCAGCAATCTTTTAATGTCTGCACCTTAGCTAATATGATGCTGTGAATTCTTCTGGTTTATACCATGTTAGTCATCTCTCTTTTCTCCTACTATGCAAACACAGAAACAACCAACGGTTGCAATGCTTGGAAGGTTGGAAATGTTAGAAAAGAAACACCCTAGGGCAACTGAAGGTGGGGGAAAAAAGACCCAGAATTATTCAGACTTGTTTGACAAAATCCAAAGTAATGGAGTATTTGTAAAAAAAAGAAAAGTTAAATGGCAAACTGTTACTAGAATTAGAAATGAATCCACTTTTGAAAGCCAAAGCACACAACAGAATTAACTGAGACATGAGAGAGGTTCTAGATATTTTCCTGATTTCTCTTTATTTACAAGGTTACTTTATAATTTCTGAGTCTAGTACACAAACACTGCAGTGAGCAATAGATTCAGAGGTTTTAGAGTATAATCTGACTTGAAGCCGGCTTGATTTTTTTTATCTTTTTAAAACCAAACTATGTCCTCAGTACCACGTTTCATAAACTCTCTGTGAACAGTTTTAGCCACCAGGGTGAAGTACAAACCCTTTCACTGTAACTCTTCCTCCACTGTTTGGTTCTCACAACTGTGTAAAGATCCCTCTGCAGCTTTTCTAGCAAATTATTTCATAAGACTTCTGTATTTCTGTTTCCCCTGCAAATCTTTTTTTGTGGGCTGAGATGTCATTATACCATGTGCTATATGAACACAAGAAAAAAAATCACATTCACCTCAAATTATTTATAAAGTAAAAAAAGCAAGAATTGATGGAACAGAAAAGAAGACATGAAGGTTATAGTGGTGTGATAAAGCAGGCTGTGGTATCCAAAACTGTGCTTTGGTTGCCTTGTGGTTTGTTTAGGGGGTTTTTGTTTGTTCTTTTGTTGATTTTTTATTTTGTTTTTTTTTGTTTTGTTTTGTTTGCTTGTTTTTAATTTTTGTTAATCTCATAGATGGGAGAACAGGTGGATTTTTGGAGGGAAATAACAAGCTAACTATGAAAATATTAATGGGAAGTCATCTCAAGTTTGAAAGGCAGATGGAACCATTGCATCTTTCATCTGGATAAGGATGGCAATCACATCTGGACTCCTGGAAAAACAGAGTGGAACATAATTTCCCCCATTCCTTTGGGAGAATGTAGACCTGGAAACATTGGCCCAGCCTGACAGAAGGCATCCTCTAGAAGAGGCTGGAACCCAGGATCTGGCAATGAACCAGCTGAATTGTAGGTGTCTACTTCCAGCAAAGGAGTTAAGATCAAGGATCTTGGAAACTATTGAAAAGCAGTTCTTAAATAATTGTTTTTTAAGCAACTGCATGTACACATGTGGGAAAGAAACTCTGAAAAGAGAAGAGAAAAAAGCTTCTACAAGAACAGAGAAGATATAGCAAAGGTCCTGGGAATTAATAAGACAAAGCTGACTAACTGGCTTGACAGGTGTCCTGCTAATGCTCAGAGTAGTGAGTTGAGTTTCTTTTATTTATCTCCCAAAGAAAGTGATTATCAAAGACCAAAAGAACTCTTGAGATGCAGAGGTGCAAGAATGGCCCAGACTCACTCACAGTCTTCAGACCACAAGCCCCTAAAAATATGGGAGAAAACAAATACCTATTTTCTCAAGAAGATAGACTAGTGTGGCGATTGTTCACCTCAAGACTGAAATAAACCTGGCTTGAAAAGAGCTTTCAATCAGAGCTTGAAACAAGCACCTTATAACATCTCCTCGTGTGAAAATTCTCTTTAAAACATTTTCTATTGCATTTGTTTCCTTTGATACACCACGATTAAGCCTAAAGGTAGCTTTCTTCAAAAGGAAGAGGGAAAAAAATTCCAAATACTCAAGCTACACCTTTTGGAGTGTGTTCAGTCTGGACATCTTTGTTGCTGGTATCTTTTGATCTTCACTAGATTTCTTCAGGCTGCACGTATATCTAGAAAAAAATGAGTACATGGTGAATATTTTTCTGTAGCTTTGCAAAGGACATGATTTTCTGAAAAAGGATCATTTTAGGTTGATCCCTTGGCTGCCACAGCCATGATTCATGTGGCAAAGAGGAGAAGCAGTGAGATAGCTCTTAATATGACACTTTCTCTCCAGTTCAAGCAAGTTCTGGGTGAAGAGGCAGAAAGGAGTACAGGGAGGTACCTTTGTTGGCTGCTTCTTGACAATTACTTTATCTATTTTTGTATATGTCTCTGAAGCAACTATTAGCACACTGCTATGCAATACCAATTACATCTATCTTGTTTTAAACCTTTGGATCATACTACCTTTCTGTCACCTTGTTTCCTTCTGGGATTAACATTATCCATCTAGCTGCAATAGAGTTATTTTTCCTCACAGCAGCAGAGTGCTGCGCTTTGCATTTGTAGCTAGAACAGAGTTGATAAGACACCAGCGTTTTGGCTACTGATAAGCAGTGTTTCCACAGCACTGAGGTTTTCTTTCTAACCTCCTTCCACCCAAAGGCCAGTAGGCTTCAGGTGGGCAAGAGGCTGGGAGGGGACACAGCCAGCACAGCTGGCACAAACTGACCAAAGGGATATCTCATACCATATAATGTTGTGCTCACCAATAAAAACAGAGGGAAAGGAAGAGAATGTGAGGCTATTCTTGGTTAAGGCATTTGTCTTCCCAAGCAAGTGTACACTTTGCACACACTACACGTACTGTGGCTCTTGCTTTCTTGGAAATGGCTGGTCACCTGCCTGCCAATGGGAAGTAGTGAGTCAATTCCCCTTTTTAGGTTGCTTCTGTGTGCAGGTTTTGCTTTTCTTATTAAAATGCCTTTATCTCACCACAAGATTTTCCACCTGTGTGCAGTGGAGGAGCAGGAATGAGAAAGGGGCTGGGTCTGGCAGTCAGCCAAGGCCAACCTTTAAAACTATGCTGCTTAGAGTAGTAAGTAAGTAAAGATTCACTTCTGCTGCTGCCCTGTCCAACATACCTCTGAATTCTACTTATTTCTGCCATTTGAATGACACAACTTTACAGTATTGTTTTTCTTTGATAGTATATTAAGGAGACACTCTCCCAAGGAGAGTATCATGTCCTATCAATACAGCTGTTTCCAATTCTGAAAATGTATGTGGGTTTTTGTCAAACCATGGTTCTATGACTGTCTTCCACCTATTCTCGCAGCCCCACCTTCTTAAATCAGTCTGGTCTTGTCATGTGTAACACTGTTAAACTCTGTATTGTATTTTACTCTGAGGGTTTTTTTGTGATTCCATAATAATCTTTTGAAGACCTCTAAGTTAAGAATTATAGCACATGTATATCTAAAGCTATACATAATTAGATGTGTTCTTCTGTTAAGTATTTATTTGTTTATGCCACTACTATAGCCCACTTTGTCTTTATGATTGTGATTTTAAGATCACAAGGTTATATTGATGTTTCTTGCTAACGAATCCTTTTTCCATCATGCCTCTAATGTGATATTTCTGCCTCCAATATTGGCAAACAATGAAGGAAGAGCTGAAGTCTTAATTCAAATTCTACAATGGAAAAAGGAAACAAGAGTGAAAGAGCTGAATATATTTAACCCAAGTACAGAAGTGCCAAGTAAAAGAATGCTTACACTAAAACAAATAATATAATATGTTCTTGAAGTCACTTGTGGGTGGGCTGTTCATTTTGCTCTACTATGTTGCAATTATATCCTGCTGAGTGCAGGAAAAGCTAGCCAACCTCCCTAGAACAAAAATCAGCATGTTGCCATTTTTCTTGTCAGCTCAACTTTCTGCTTAGTTTTTGGAGGCTTTCTGTTTCATCTGTGATTCTTCACATCATACAAACTTCAGTTAATTCCTTTATCTTTTGGAGAGAATGGAAAAGCATGGCCTGTATTCTGAACTTTCACAATGCCTCTAAGGATATGAGCAAAAGTAAATGAGGTACTAATATTTTTCTTGAAATATCCCCTCCAATACACAGATTTTAGGGAGCAGACAAAATGCTCCATGCTCTATGAATTGTCTTTCAGTCTGGCTTCTGGCTTTGTGGGTGGCTTATGGCTTGGGACAACAAAATTGTGAAATGTGGAAAAGTGGTTATTGTATATGTGTTATAGGAGAGTTACAGAAACAGCTTGCAGGTAAAATGGAAAGCACCAAAAGCTTGGGTTTTGTTTCCTTGATTGTTGGTTTCTGGTTAGTTTTGGGCCTATGTTTTTCTTCAGGAATACAACCAATTATCAATAGTCAGAACTTGATTTACAACCATATAGTGAAATACAGGTACATCCCAGAATAGGCTTTCAAAATACCTTCCTCTGATGTTAAAAAGTTTGCATATGTGATTATTATTATGATATTTGATTTAGCAGTAAAAGTATCAAAGAAACATAAATCTTTTTCTCAATTGCATTATATCTCATATTTTTAAGGTGTTGCTACTATCCAAATATGGACGTGTGAGTTTAACCTTGCAGTCACTGAAGAACGCATTAACTGTATACTAAATATTTGTTATTGATCTCCAATGGAATATTCATATTACTAAATTCTGTAGGTGCTTAAGTGTGTACAGGATTGGGGTGGTTTTCTTTCCTTTAAGAGCAGATCCGGGTTTCTTCAGCTTTGGAGGATTATAGTTATAAAGGTCTGAGATTGCTGTCAGATGTTGGCACTAGGTACACTAACATGTTTTTAAAGAAAAATGCATGTAAATTTTGCTGCTATAAGACATACAGAGAATCAATGGGTGAGCATAATGAGGAAATATCTATTCAAATTCTCAGCATTTTTATAAAATGGAAATATTTTAAAAATACACAATTGCAAAAAATTAATGAAATTAAGTATGAGAAAACAGTCATAAATATCACTTGTCTAAGTGCTTCAAGAAGACACCCACAGACAGTAGTCTTCCCTTGGGTATCTTGTGACTAATAGTACAACCATAGTTAAAATACCCAAGTCATTAAACTTACCATTTACATGCTTTATGACAGATTGGCATAAATAGCTTATTTCCTATGACAGAGAGTACCCGTTGTACTGCATGGGTTTTACTTCTATCTAAGGGAGCAGACACTGCACTCAGCACCAGTCAACAGGACAGAAGTCATTGCCAGGACACACTTCATCATCTTTAATAAGTCCTGGGGAACAGGAGAGGTGCCTAGGGATTGGAGGAAGGCAAATGTCACTCCAGTCTTCAAAAAGGGCAGGAAGGAGGAACTGGCTAACTATAAGACCGGTCAGCCTCACCTCCATCTCTGGGAAGGTGGTGGAACACTTTATCCTTGACTCTGTCTCTAGGCATATCAAGGATAAGGGGGTCATTGGGAGCAGTCAGCATGGGTTTACCAAGGGGAAGTCATGTTTGACCAACCTGATAGCCTTTTATGAGGTTATAACCAAGTGGATAGATGACGATAGAGCAATAGATGTGGTTCATCTTAATTTCAGTAAAGCGTTTGAGACTGTCTCCCACAGCATCCTTGCAACTAGACTGAGGAAGTGTGGTCTGGATGATTGGGTAGTGAGGTGGATCGTGAACTGGTTGAAGGACAGAAGCCAGAGAGTTGTGGTCAATGGGATGGAGTCTAGTTGGAGGCCTGTGTCTAGTGGAGTCCCTCAGGGGTCAGTACTAGAACCAGTACTTTTCAATCGATTCCTTAATGACCTGGATGAGGGAACAGAGCGCACTGTCAGCAAGTTTGCTGATGATACTAAACTGGGTGGAGTGGCTGACACACCGGAGGGTTGTGCTGCCATTCAGTGTGACTTAGACAGGCTGGAGAGCTGGGCAGGGAGACATTGAATGAAATTCAACAAGGCCAAGTGTTGAATTTTGCACCTGGGAAAGACCAACCCCATGTATGAGTATAGGTTGGGGACTGACCTGTTGAAGATCAGTGAAGGGGAAAGGGATCTGGGGGTCCTGGTGGATGGAAGAATGACCATGAGCCAGCAATGTGTTCTTGTGGCCAGGAGAGCCAGTGGGACTCTGGGGTGTTTTAGAAGGGGTGTGGTTAGTCAGTCACTACTAGAGTGGGAAGAGAGGATCTTCTCCCCCTTTACTCCTCCTTTGTGAGGCCGCATCTGGAATCTTGTGTCCAGTTCCGGGCCCCACAGTTGAAGAATGCTAGGGAACTGCTGGAAAGAGTCCAGCACAGAGCCACCAAGATGATGAAGGGGGTGAAACATCTTCCTGATGAGGAAAGGCTGGGGGAGCTGGGTCTCTTTAGCTTGGAGGAGACTAAGGGGTGATCTCATCTATGCTTATAAATATGTGAAGGGTGAGTGCCAGGAAAATGGGATCAGGCTCTTCTTGGTGAAGCCCAGTGACAATACAAGGGACAATGGTTGTAAGCTGGAGCATAGGAGGTTCTCTGTGAACACACAAAGAATTTTTTTCCCAGTTCAGGTGCCAGAGCACTGGAACAGACTGCCCAGAGAGGTTGTGGAGTCTCCTTCTCTAGAGGTATTTAAAACTCAACTGGACGCACTTCTGTTTAGGGAATCCTGCTGTGGCAGGGGGTTTGGACTAGATGAACTTTTGAGGTCCCTTCCAACTCCTAGCATTCTGTGATTCTGTGGTTGTGTAACATTCAATGTTTCTGAAAAAAGAGATGCATTGGTAAAATGGCAAGCACCTCACTTCTCTCTTCTCCTAGTGCTCTTCTGGATTTTTATGCTGAAATTTGCTAATAGTACTAAAAATCTTCAGTATTCTGTAAGTCAAGGCAGAAATTGAAAGGCTATTTGTAATTTTAGTTAAACTAATAGATAATCTAGACAAATGCCCTAAAGAAGGGGCATACATAATCCCTTTCTGCAGTACACTTAAAGCTGTAGAGTTGTTTTAATATAAACTATTTTATTTACTGTGAATGTTTCTCATGGGCTGATATTGAAAATAGTACATGAAGATATGAATTTATATAGAGCACAGTCCAGTTAAGACTAAAAGAGTATCATCATTCAAAATAAAGGCTACTTGACCAACGATAATTAGCATTTGATTAGTCTTGTAACATGTTGGAAGGAAACTGGTGCATGAGACTTTCCTGTTAGGATGAGTTCATTAGACTATAAAATACTTGCCAATACATGTGGATGTCCTCAAAATGTTCCATACCAAAAAATGCTGTTTGTATTCACACAATTGCAAGAAAGCATTTTGTATTTATATGAATAAAAGAAAGCAGTTGGCAAATTCAAATTTTAAATTAGTTTAATTTTCTATCTCTATAGTGTTCTGTTTGAACTGAAATATTCACTTTTACGGTGTGGACTAAGTTGGAGATCATTACAGAAATGAAGAAGACTAAATGAAAACTTGGAAAAAAGCTGCAAACTTGAAGATATCATATTTTGAAGGTCTAGTTTTGACATTTATTTTACATCAGAAACTTATTTTCTCTCTTCACTGGAAAATAAAAGAAAAGGAACATTTCTACAGAACCATGGGAATTCAATTTCAGGTGACACAGAAGAATGAAGTGAAAATATATAAACAAATGGTTTGATAAAGGGAGATAAGGAAGACAACATATAAAAAGGATTGAACTGAAGTTTTATATTTCAGAAGGAATTTCATTATTTTCTAGAGTTACTTTCTATTATATCTACCTCAAGAAGTGTTAAACCATGCCAGCATATATCCTCATCCTTTTTAGCTTTATTAATTCAGTAAAGCTGAATAACTTTGATCAAGAAAACTTCAGCACTGTCTATTCTATTGTGATCCCTGGCATCTAGCTAAAGTAACCTAATTATGGATCTTACTACAGAATTTTCATCTGAAAGCTCTGTTTTGGCCATTAAAATTTTAAAAATATGTTGGCCTCAAAATCAGGACAATGATTATTTAGCTACTTGTTTACCATGCTGAGGCAGAAAGCAAAGTAAGTAAAACATAAAGTGAGAGATGTCATTATTTTTCTTAAATTGGATACTAAAGGTAAGAGGTAGTAGACAACAGGAAACTTCAAGTGGCCAACTCTTTTTATTCAGCACTGACCCTTCAGATGATCGCTGACCCTTCAGATGATCACTGACTGAAGTAACAAAATTCAAGAGATTTGTAAACACTTTTAGGAAAGTTGCCCACTTGCCAATGGGTAGGTGACTTACCTGGAGTGTGAGGGTAAAATTTCTTTGCCTGAAAAAATTTAAGCTCTCAAATCTTGTTTTCCAGCAAAGTAGTCAAAACACTAGTATTCTGTGCTTTGCTTTTCTTAGTATCTCTGACACGCTTTCATATTTTATGAGCATTCATTGATGTAGAGCCTGGAATCAAGCAGAGCAGGCACCATTGTTGTGGTTTCCATTACAAACCTGCTTGAAGGAGTGACATGGTTTGTAATAAATGTAAGTGAAAATATGGCACATAACATGTCATCTCAGAAGTGACTTTGGAAAACCCTCAAAACCTAAACCATGTTTTAACTTAGTCACCATGACTGGAGGTGTTTAAGAGATGGGTGGATGTTGCGTTGGGGGGAATCGGTTAACAAGTTGATTGGGCTAGGACAAAGGCTGGACTTGATGACCTTCAAGGTCTCTTCCATCTGAAACTATAATATGATTCTATGATTCTAAACAAAATAGTCTTGATGGTTTTTACAGGAATGTAAGTGTGAAAAGTTCTTTAAAAAGTGGTAAAAGCTGGATGCAGCAGCCAAATGTCAAAATTGTATTTGTAGCCCAGTTGGTGTGGGGTTTGTTATGTGTTTTCTTAATTTGATTGTGAAAAGATTGACAGGGGGAAGCTTCCTTTTTTAGTTCATTACTCTGATTCTGGGAGTTTGTTAGAATGACAGATGTCAAAAAATTATGATTCCTACAAGTATACTTTTTGTCAAAAATAAAAAGACATAATCAAATCAGAAAATTATTAACAGCTCTCTTTATATTTTAGCCTTTAATGAGAAGATGCTTTGCACTGTAATTAAAAACTCTCAACTCAGTTTTTAAGGATTACATATGAATGACTGACCTGTCACAGTTATTTCACTTACAACAGTTTGTGATTTTCCTCACTATGTTCCAACACCTCACTCAAGCAAAAGAAATTGTGTTCTTTCAGAGATGAGATTCTGAGCTCATGTCTGTGTGTGTAAGGGGAAAGTTCAGACCATGACTAAGGTTTCTTCATTTAAGCAAAAAAGGTTTGTACATTGAAGTATTCCTACTTTTCCCAGCTCTAGGTAAATATACTAGCAAATTAACTCTGTTGAGTAAGTTAAACAAGTCACCACATAGAATAAGATGCACTGCCAAAGGTTCTTTTGCCACAATATCTATTTCAGATAAAGTATTTTTCTTTTCAAGTTCTCAACTAATGTATCATATTGTAAAAAGCCTTCAAATGTAGAACAAGTCTGAGAAATTTATTTGTCCTTTTTAACTGAAATAATAGCACAAACCGGACAAAAATAAATCTATGTTGCTTAGAAAGTAAGCTTATCCTTCCACAAATTGTTGTTTAGTTTTAACAGAAGTGATAATTGACAGTTAACACAGAAGATCATTCCAGGATAATAAATAACACATGGATGGTAGACTTGGGGGGAAGACAAGGGGAAAGTCAAGTCTTTATTCAAAACCACAAAAGACTCTGCATTAATGCTAAAATATTCTTTTTGGCTCTAACAAGAGAGGTAATTTTTCAGCCAGCAACTTATGAGCTGCTAGCCAGTTCTGTCATGAAAGGGAGCAGATGAAAGAATTCAGCTTAAAAAGTAGGACTACACTCTTCACAGGGCCAAATGAGTGTGTGCTGCCTTCTGGTACTCTGCTGAAACTCTGCTTGTTTGTGGAGTACACTATTGTCTTCTGATGGGCTTGGTCACACTGTATGACACTTTACACTTCAATACTTCCACTAAAAGCAACGAAACATTCATGAAAGGGCTTGGCAAGAAGAAAGGTAGAAATGGCACTGCACTGTTCTCTAGCTTTTGATGAAAGGCATTACCCACCAGATTTTGGGAACTCGTAATTTGTACTTACAAATAACAAGAAAGACACTGCTACTGTGTGTTTACAGAGTTTTGGCTCTTTACCTTTTCATTACTTCTTGGACATAATGTAGCAGAACCTGCAATCACTGATTTTTGGTGTCCTTGAACACCCAGAGCTCTAATTAGCTCGCTGGATAGTCCTGTCAAAAAGAGTAGAACTATTTACAGAGTAAGATACTACTTAACCTCTTCCTTGTCAGGAAGAAGTGATCTTTTGAAGATACTACATATGAACTCCAAAAACTGCTAGAGATTTTGCTTTGAATCACACACCTGCTTCTGGACTGCACCTCCTAACTTGGCCTTAAAAGTTAAGGTATCTTTAGACACTGCTGATTAGACCTTGCACTTAATTTTGGAATTATCTTTGCAGCTAATTCATTGAGTCATTGAAGAAGGGGTCTCAAAGGTATCTACTCCAAACACTTGCTTGAAGCAGGTTCAACAATGAGATCAGGCCAGGTTGCTTAGGACTTTATTCAGTCTAGTTTCAGGAAAACTCCAAAGATGGAGATTACATAACTTTAAGTCTCAGTTGCTAAAAGTTACCAATAATTGTATTATTTGATCTCAAGCCTCTTCTCCAAAACACAGTATTTTCATCAATAATTTGGTGTATATACTAGAGAAACAAATCACCTTATTTTTAAAAATCTTTTTGAGAATGAACTCTGTTCATCCACACTAGTGAATAATCCAGAGGTTAGCAAACAAAGCTAGAAGATTAAATTTCTTTTTGCTTTTGTGTAACTTTGTATATAATGCTTTTTGCAAGATCCCTCTGTTTTCCAACTTGGAAAACAAACTGCAGATGTCCTGTGCAAGCAGATAGATGGAACAATTTAAGATATCTGACAGAATGGGAATTAGAGCCTTAGAAGTACTTGAATTTTGTGGCTAAATTGTTCCTGTACTCTTTTTCTCATGTCTACCTTTTTAAAGAGGAACTCACCCACCGTCTGAACTGAGAAAAATGCTATACAGTCAATGGCCAGCTACCTTGATATTTCTAGTTCTAAGGACATTGGTCTGGAATATTTAAAATTTCTCAACTTTGCATCTGCTCAGTGCACTTTTAACAGTTGTGGAATTTGTTTGTTTGTTTGTGAATTGTATGTGAAATGCAATCTGAATTATGGTTTGCTAATACCCTCACCAGCTTTGGAATGTGTATTTCTAATTGGTTCATCAGTAAACCGGGAGGGTTTTTTAATCTGATTTTTTATCAGATATTATATGAAAATCTGATTTATTAAAACAAAAAAATATATAATATGCTGAGTCCCTCTTCCAACACTTAAGAACATGCTTTTCCCCCTGCTCAGGTCAGCTTTTCTTTCCTAACTGTGCTTCATGATTGCTTTCAGAATTGATTAACTTCCAGTTTATAGTGACACATCTAGCAGTTGTGAAATCACCAAAGTCAGCACTTCTTCCAATGTTGCATCTCTGTGAACTGATTCAATCCATTTTGTACTTATTAAGTTGGACATTTCCTCATTACTCAGGGGCTGGTGCCAACCCAGGACTCTTAAAGAAACATAACCTCCAAATAAGCCTTTTTAAAAAGAAAATACTTTCTTATTATTGTTATTGTTGTGTGCATTTATTTTAATTTGGGGAGGGTTTTTTTGGTGAAAATGAAGTTACAATTAGGTAGAAAGCTGAGGTTTGTCACTGAAGGCCACAGTGAAATTTAGAAGAGTACTCTGGAGCCTAATCTCCTACAGACATAAAAGTAAACTCTGCTCAAAAAGGTTAAACAAACCATGTATGTGGCTTCCTTAGATTTTGTGGAGCTTTCTGTGAGTGCTATGGACAGGTGAGAATGGTTTTTTTCCTTACAATAAATCTTTCCAGAGCAGAAGTTCACGATATAAAGTTGGAAATTTACCACAGCTCAGTAAATGATCATTACATATTTGTTTTCCGTGTTAATAAATAACAGAAAATCATCATGCTAAAAATGTCATACATTTTATTTTCTTTTCAAACATATAATAGATTTAATTCTTACCCTATTTCAGTTTTCTGTTATGGGTATGTTATCCTAACCCCTTGTGGAGTCCAGAGTGTCTTAATTAATTGTTTAGAAGAACAAGCATCAGCTGAAAGGATCAATCCCTTGAAGAGACAATAGACTTGTAGATATTGTTTCAAAAATGTCAGTGCAGAGTAACTTCACTGAAAGGAACAGAAACCAGTTGCTCATATTGAGTTACTTTGAATCTATGCAATTTTTATTAGGCTAAGATTGGGCCCTGGCCTTACTTTCTTACTGTTCCCTGGGCTATAGAAAAGATAAACATATGGAAAAATTCTGTAAAAGGTATTTTTAGCAGAATTTGTTTAGGAATTTATGTGAAAAAAAAAGAGGTGATAGTGTTTCATATCCAAAAGCACCAGATCATCTATTTAGTTTAAATACCTTGGAACTGGGTAGAATTCAATATATATTTTTTTCCCTTCAAAAGCAATTATTTAGGTCTTCTAAAAAACCAATTGTCAATAAAATGTCTTCTTTCAAAATTTTAACTTCTATAAAAATAATCATAAATGTTCTAAAAATATTTGAAAATTAGTAGTTTTTGTGTAAGATAAAATGGACTGAATACATTTTTTAAATATCTGAAGGGTGTGGAAATAATTTCTTTTACTCATTTTGCAGCTGTCACGGGACTTAAAGAAGCAACAGTTTAATGTTATAAACTGAAAATTATCTTCTTACTCGAGTGACCATGTATAGCAGGACCTTCCACAGGAGGCATGAATTCTACTGAAGATAAATGAGAAGGAAAGAACTCCACCAATAAACTCTGCATTACTGCGTGATTACTCACAGCTCTATCAGGAAACTACTGTGTCATTTTTACTGATGTGATAAAACTGGGGAAAGAGCACTAGCTATCATCTTTCAGTTAGATCTAATAATAACCCCTGGTAGAAATCACACAAGTTATTTTAACAAAATTTTGCCTCCATCAGGCAGCAATTGTTTCTTGTTTTCTCCTTTTCAAGTGGTGATGACATCATGTTCTCTTTGTTACTGAATTAATATACAGAAACCAGCAGATGGACAAGTGTCATGTTGTAGTTTCTGGGATTCCCATATGAGAGTGATAGTACTGTCAATGGTTATGGTCATAATTAAAGGTTTCCACAGAATTCACCAGGCTTGAACTGAAACACAACCTTTGCTCCTGCATGAACATCCAGAGAGCTAAAACTCTCACATTTTTCTATTGCAACTCTACCCATTGTGAAGGATCTTCCAATATGTCTGCAAATTTATTCCCTTAGCATTATAATAATATAAGCCTCTTCCTTGAGCTTTCTTTGAAATAAAATGGTATCCATTCAAGCTCTAACCTATACTATTGCCTATCTACATCCATAGATGGACTAAACAAAATCTTTTTGTTTCTGAGGAAAACCAACTGCAGATTTTATTTATTTATTTATTTATTTAAATCTTGGGGGTTTCTGAACAATCATTTTACTTTATTTATCCAAAGTGCTGCTACTTCTATAGGGAAAAGGGAAGTCAACACATCCTGATGAGAAAACCTAGTAAACATTTCTGCTGATTTGCTAGAAAATAGGTTTTAGTGGCTCTTGCTGAGTTGGTTTTGATTGTAAGTGACACTTCAGAATTTTCCATCATATTGCTATCACTTGACAAGAAAATACATGAATTTGCAAGTGATGGCTCCACAGTTCTAACAATCTGGACAGCTGTTAATAGAGTTTCATAGTTTCATCTGTTCCTTTAAAATTTTGTAAAATTAAAATTCCTTTAAAATCCAGCTAAAGGGAGCTAGGTTGAATATTTTGAAAGGAAGAACACTTCCACTGCCTCAGTATCTACTGGACATCCACACTTACTTTAGAAATAAACTGTCTGGACTTATGGAAGCTTTTAAGACAAAACTGGATGGGGCTCTGCTCTGGGCAACCTGATCTAGTAGTAGGTGTCCCTGCCAGGCAGGGGGGTTGATCTTTAAGATCCCTTCCAACTCTGGTGGTTCTGTGATTCTATGATTTTATGGTGGACTGACCATTTATCTGTGAGGAAAATGACTGAAGTATTTTTGTTCGTTGTTTGTTTGTTTTCTTCTGGTGTTAGTTGTTGGGTTTTTTTTCAAAAAAGCAGACTTTTATGTACTGTCTTTCTGGACTTTAGATCTTGGTGGCATCTCATGAATAATTGCTGAAGAATACCTGACACACAATAGGCAATCATCAAGACTTCAACAGAGTACTAGTAAACAGATAGATTGATTGACCCAATGTTGTTGACCTCTCAGCAGTGCTTGCAGATATGTTGTACAGATATATACACAAACACAGGTGCAGTTGTGTGTATGCATATAAATATATGTGTATCTGCTTTCTTTTTTTTTTTTTTTTTGAGCTGTTACATATGTTTCAAGCAGCAACTAAAATTACACTTCTAAATAAAACCAAGTTTTCTTCAAAACTGATTTTAATATTTTATGCTCTTCTAGCTGTGTTTTTTAAACAAGACACAGGATGCAAGGCTCTTGAAAGAAGTGCTGTGGACAGTAGCATTAAATGCACAATTTTCATACTACATCAGTATTTTAACTAATGGCAACATGTACATGATCCCAGTTTCTCTGCCCGCCAGACCACAATGACAAATGTAAATGTTTAAGTACAAGAGAACAAATAACGCTTTAAACAAAGACAAATATTTTAAGATAAAATAAGCATGTATAAAAAAAATCTTGGGTGAATATAAACAGTAAGTCTTTGAATGCTATTCCTGGTGACACACAAGTTGAATACATACTAAGTGAAAGCCAACAGAGATTTCTAGATCGTGTTCTTACACTGTGGAGACTGTCTAATAAAGATCCAAAGTTGTGGGTACGAGAGGATGTCTATACATTCAAAATACATAATTTCACATGCAATATCTTGTCTATGTTTCTGTTCTACAAATATACTTCATCAGTTTCTGGTGATGCTTGAGCCACTATAAATTTGTAAACAGGGCATGCATCTGAATTTTTAAAGGACTAAGAACACAGAAGCTCATGTGTTCTTCAGTTGTACTGAAGATCACAAAATATGTTCTAGGTAGAAAGTTTAAGGGAGTAATAAGTCTGGATTTTGCTGATCCAAGTTGTTTATTTTATTAACCTGTAAATATTAAGTTGAAAATTTTTTCTTTTGTATACATAAATCTATTTTTGCCTTATACTTTATTACAAAATTTATTTTGAAGTGTGAAATAAAATACAAAATTAGAAATTTCTTATGAAACAGAGTTTTCTTGAATTAGGACTATTTAATAAACAATTTAATTACACAATAACATTATTAAATCTCATCCATTTTCATCACATTTAATTGCATGTCACAATACAGTAGTCAATATTAATCTTAAAATTATTACAGCTCAATATCTGTCTCTAACAGAACAAAAAATTCAGAAATTCAGGACACTTTCCTTCCAAATACTTTAGCAGTAGACTGAGCTGATTCTTCCAACAAACTAATTTTTCCAATTAAAAATTTAATTTCGGTATTTTTACAAGTATGTTAGTGAAGCAGTCATTCTTCAGTTTGCTCATCTATCAACAGTTACAAAATGCTGTCTGAACGTCTGTATACACATCAAAAGTAATTGTGCTGAATAAAGGATGGAGACATAAGAATTTAATAAAACCACAAAATCCAATTTATTCTAGTTAGATTGTGCTATGTTTTCTCAAACAGGTTTCCAAATAAATGGCCATACTGTAGCCATGATGACCTTGATTTACTTCATAGTTTCAGGCTGAAGAAATATTTATGAGAAAAGTATTTTATATTGATTCTTGAAACTCTGGGTATTTAAGAATATCCAGAAGAAAACATTTAATCCTTCAAAACTGAACTCGTGAAGAAAACAAAAGTAAAACTTTATTTGATCAAATTAACCACTTCCAGTTTTAACTTTTATGTGAAGGTAGAGGCAAATTTGCACCATTTCCACAACTATGGATGAATCTAAGGAATCAAAAAAAGAAAAATAAGACCTACGGATTCAAACCATTGTCCTCCAGTCTCATCAACAGTTCTTTAAGCAAAAAGCATAACTGGTTCACATTGCTCTGATTAGCAAGCACTAGCGTCAATATGAGCAGATAAGAGTTAAAGAATTTGTCCTTCTATTAATAAAAACCACATGAATTTCAAACGCAGCATATTGTAGTGATCAGACACTGCCATATATAGCTATTAATAGATTACGCTTTTTAATAGTGCAAAATTCCAACCTGCTGAATTCTGTTTATAAAGACCATAAACATTTGGTAAAGATTAAAGTTTATAGTTTATGTAGGTGACCTTGGGCTCATGCCAGGGACAGTGCTAAAAAATTAACATTGCACATCCATATTACTTTTCTATGTATGTATATGCAATTGCTCTGCCTGAACCCCTACCCTGACACTTCTTAGATGACCAGAAGTGGTTCAGACATGAAGGCCAGTAACACATGCAAGATGAAATTGGTATGGTTTATCGTCATGCTTTGTGTGCAGGTCCTTAATACATCTCTTTGACATTATTATATAGTTGCAAGGTGAATTAGGCACTCCTCTGCAACATCTGTCTGTCATTGCCCTGGTCACTAGTCTTGAGATCTATTCTGACTCATTCTCTGATTTTGTTTGCTCTACTCTGTGCAGCACTACTAGGTATGTAAATATAGCAGAAGCAATTGAGATGGAATTTCTGATTTTAAACATGAATTAACCCATTGAACTTTATTATTAACTAGAAGACATGCTGTAAAATTCAGGCATTATGCAGGTTGTGATGGAATTTATTTATTTTTAAAAAAGGAGTAACAGACTTTATGAGGTTGGAGGTGTTATATAGCTGCTTAATTTTTTTTAAATGGGATGGTTGTGTGAAGCCTTCTAGTTGTTAGTCTTACCATTTATGTTCATAAACAGCAACAACAAGTGTGCACAGGCTGAGTCTCTACAGGCTCCAAAACTTTTTGGAATCACCACTTGTGTGCAGAACCTGTCTGAACAACATTTTTGCCTGTCTCTACAATTTTTGTGTTATTCCAAAAATGTGAAACTCAAAAAGATCGTTTCTAAACACAAAATTTACAGAAAAACTACAGTGAGCAAGAAAAAATGCAGTTTTTCATCAATACATGGCCATCCTGGTTTTGTCTGGGATAGAGGTGATTTTCTTCCTAGTTGCTGATACAGTGTTGTGTTTTGAATTTAGTGTGACAATAATGTTGATAACACACTGATGTTTTAGTTGTTGCTGAGCAGTGGTTACACTAAGTCAAGGACCTTTCAGCTTCTCATATTGCCATGCCAGCAAAGGCTGGATATTTGCAAGAAGCTGGGAGGGGACACAGCCAGGAGATCTGACCTAAACTGGCTAAAGTGATATTCCATACCATATGACATCATGCTGAACAAAAAAACTGGAGGAAGCTGTCTGTGGGGTGGCAGCCTACTGCCTGGGGACTGGTTGGGTGTCTGTCAGCGGGTGGTGAGCAAATGCATTGTGCATCACTTGTGTCTATTCTTCTATTGTTATTATTATTTTCCTTTTCTGGCCTATTAAACTGTCTTTGTCTCAATCACACAGAATCACAGAATATTAGGAGTTGGAAGGGACCTCGAAAGATCATCTAGTCCAACCCCCCTGCCACACCAGGATTCCCTACGCCAGGTCACACAGAAGCACGTCCAGACGGGTTTTGAATACCTCCAGAGAAGGAGACTCCACAACCTCTCTGGGCAGTCTGTGCCAGTGCTCTGGCACCTGAACTGGGAAAAAATTTCTACGTGTATTCACATGGAATCTCCTATGCTTCAGCTTACAGCCATTACCTCTTGTCCTGTCACTGGGCTTCACCAAGAAAAGCCTGACCCCATCCTCCCAACACACACCCTTCACATATTTAAAAGCATAGATGAGGTCACCCCTTAGGCTCCTCTTCTTCAAGCTAAAGAAACTCAGCTCCCTCAGCCTTTTCTCATAAGGAAGATGTTCCAGCCCCTTCATCATCTTGGTGGCTCTGTGCTGGACTCTTTCAAGGAGTTCCCTATCCTTCTTTAACTGAGGGGTTCTACTTTTTTTCCCAGTTCTCTTCTCCATCCCACTGGAGAGAGAGAGAATAAATGGCTGTGTGGTGTTTAGCTGCTTGCTGGGTTAAACCCCAACAGTGACAGTCACAAGAAATGAATGGCATTATGTATTTAACTTGTCCTTCCTTGCCTTCAGCTGTTTTACACTCTGCTATAAGAAGAGTTTTCTTGGACGTCAAATCTATCATTTTTTTATCTGGATGTGTAGGGGAAATACCTACCTCACCTTTATGATAAGCAGTAGATGTGACAGAAAACTGAGTGAGGAAAAAAATGTTTTTGTATGGTAAATGCCACTGGTGATTCAATTATCCAGTTATTTTATAATCCTTACAAATCCCATTTTTAAAATGCTGTTTATCAATTGTGACTTGACTAACTGTACCATATCATGTGACAGTTGGTGGAGGGAAAGGAATTAATATGTCTAAACAGTAATTAATTTAATATGTTTTCTCCCAGGACTTGCTCTATATAGAATTGTCTAAGAGATCACTGCAGTTACCATTAATCTTTACCGGACTCCCTATCAAGATCATTATTAAAATGTGTTCCTGATATTGTGGAAACATATCTAATATTCTTGGTTTTATGTGAGATATCTTAAAGCCACTGCTGGCAGATATCACAGGTGCAACATATCTATTAAGTTAAATTTGAAGAGAAAACTGGATTTCAGGATTTAGTCCCCTTAATTATACTGCAGGGTTTGAAAGGAATAAAATGAAACAATTTCTGTATTTGTACTTGATAAAGTAAAGTAATATAAAGATCAGCAATTCTCTCAGTGTGCTACATCATCAGTTTACAACTGTATAGTAGAACAGAAGAGAGTTGCACAATAATTTAATCAACACCACTGTGCATTATCCTACTTTGGACTTTACCCAGTTGAGAATGACAGTTTACTAATTTAAATGAATGACATTGCTGTCTGAGGGTTTGTTTTTTCTTTCCTGAGAGTCTTCTAATGTTCCAGGAATATACAGTACAGTTATGTTTTAATTTGCCAAAAGCAGCTGATGGGAATATGTTGATTTAAATTAAAGAGGGCACTGATCTACAAATGTGGGATTGCATCCAGCATCCCATTTTTCAGAAATGTGAGGAAACTGGATGAAGGAAGTTATTTTTTATCATGTTGCCTTAATTTATTTCCTTCAGTAGTTTTAAGAGACAACACAAACTTTCATATGAAACAGTGAAAAATGAAATAAATGCATATACTCTACCAGCACACACTGAAAAATCCCTAGAATTATAATTCTTAAGTAGAAATAAACTGCAAGGAGATAGGGAAGAAGAAGGGTTTTCACTCTTTTTTCCCCTCCACATCCTTCTGTTAATTCTCTAGGTGGCATTCCCTAGAAAATGCCTAAAATAATTCAAAATATGGTTGTATTTTTCAAATGAGTTTACGCTATTTGTATTATGTACATGTTTATCCCAGGCTAGTCAGAATATGACTACAGCCACAAAATGGAGTTTCTGTCAAATACTGGTTTACAGATTACTTACATTACTTAGCATTGTGTATTAAAGTCGTGAAAGTAATGACCCTTACAGACTGGAGAGCAACAATGGAGATATTATGTAGCTGAAGCAACATCTTTTGATCCCTCAGTCATCTAAAATTCTTGTGTGAGCCTCTGCAGTGGAGACACATAACTGAAAATAAGTCATACCTCTGAAGCACACAGAATTTGCTTTTGTTCCTTTCCTGTTCCAGGGAACCTGTTATCCCTTGGGATAAAAATTCTCTCCTTCAGTTATTTTGAGAAGTTTTGCACCTGTACATACCTGGAAGAGGCAAGCACAAAAATACAATATTTTCTTCTTTTTCTTATCTAAATTTATTTCCAATGCACCCTTAAAAGTTCATAAATATAATCTCTTAAAAGCTGCGTCAGTCTTCAGTTTATGTTGTCTTTCAGATCTGTCCTTTTAATTAGAAAATGAAGAAAAAAGTTGTTACATACCTAGAGATACTTTAGATATTTTAGATGTTTTCTTCCCTTTTTTTTTTCTTGATGTATTTTGGGTTTGTTTGTTTGTTTGTTTGTTTTTCTTTCTTACAAGCATTTGAGAACAAATTCTTCCCTTTGAGATGAAATGTTATCCCTTGTAGCTGAATTTGACCTTTTGCTCTTTCAGTCTTCAGTGGAAGAACCTGAACACCTGTTTTGAAAACCTGTGTCCCACCCTTTGTAAGAAACAAGGAAAAACATGTCCTTCATAAAAGAAGGAGGAATGAAAAGGGAAACATTTTTGAGGGGACTAGGGTAGGCAGACAGTTTATGATTAGGTAGCCAGATAGCAAAAGATGCTGAAGGAAAAGGGAATATGAAGCTTTCTGAAACAGGTGAATAGGAGATGGCAGTGGGTGGTGAGGGAGGTTGGGGAGAAGCAGCAGAAAAAATAAGGTAAAGTGGACAAAAGTCAAATTCAAATGCATTAGAAATAGTACAGATGGGAGGAAAAAGTTATATGTAAAGCAGAAATATAACAGTATTAATGTTGCTCAGTTAAGGGTAAAGAATCCATGGAGTCAAACAACTAAAAATGAAAAAGCACATGCCTGATTGTTTGCTGCAGGTCATTAGCACAACTAGAGAGAAGAAAGATGAGAGGATACAGTTTCTCAGGTATGGACCACACAGAAAAACTGTTTTTTTAATAGGATAAATTAATGACATTTGTACAAAAGACCAAAATTTAAGGGTGGGTTTGGATACAGTTCTTAGAGTAAACTCCAGCAGACTGTAAATTAGATGCAGAGGACATGTAGCATTCTGCTGATGTAAAAGAAAATATGTCAAAACTTGCATAGGTTGAGAGGTACAATTAATGTTCATGAATTACATTTAACTGTCTTCACATAACTACAATCACAAAATGCAGTTCTAATTACTTAAATATTTATAGAATGTCCCACTTCCAGGAAAAAAAAGTGGATTTGTTGATTAATGAAACAATTTTAATAGCACTCTAACTAAAAAAAATCTCATTACTTTTCTACATTGGTTTCAGTCCAGGAATATGTCAACAAATTACAGGGTATCAGTGATTCTGCACCAAAGTGCTCAATTTCCTTTATGCATTCATTTTGACAGAAATGGGGATGTAAAACAGGCCAGATTTCTAAAAAGAAGCCTTAGTTACAGGTGTAAGTCAATGGGTATTGCTGAGACAAACACTCTAAGAGATCAGTTCAAATATCACTGCCAACGTGTGTCACAAACTACCAGAAACTGCAGAAGTACAGGACAACAGCAAAGGGAAGTCGATATGCTTCTGGAAACAAATAACCACACAAATTGGGTTTTAATATAGAAAAAAAAACAACAAACAGAGGGCATGTGGCTCAGTGTTGTAGGCTAATGATTTGACACTAGAGGAGAGAGAGGATTTGTAGGGACAAATAATGCCTGTGTACACACACATATCTTTATATACAATTATATGAATTGTACCAGGGGTTTGGATACATAACATTCTAGAAAAGATTGCAAACTCAATTTCTGTTCACTAGAAATAACATGGAAGCAAAACAAATTCAGATATCAGATAATTTAGAAATAGATTGGGCTATTCTGAACGTTGGTTGGCAAATCTTCATCTACATATATTGATAAAGCTTTCATTAAAAACCAAGCCTTGTCATTCTTGAACTCACTACATGTCTTTTTATGGACTGAAAAAGAGAACACAATGATCATCAATTATTGTAATATTTCTGTGTTAGTACAAATGATGCAGAATCCTTTCTGCATTTCACAGAGCAGCATGCTCCAGACCTCACCATGTAGAATTGAATACCTACAGGGAAAGGTTATTTTTCTATATGTGCCTTTCCCACTGCAATCCATAGTATAATGCATAGGTAAACATAGGTACAGATATAATTGCCTTCTGCAATCGTAGTTGTGGGAACAGAACATGCCCATCTACTTGTTAGAAAAGGTAAAAGCCCTCATGCTTCCCATCTTGGCTACATGGACAACATCCTGATCTAAGTGAATGTAATAAATTAATCCTTTACTGTTCTCTTGTTAGAGAAAGCCTCTGCAGTCATTCATACAAGATTGTGCCCATCTATAATCACATGCTTATGTGCTTTTCTGTTGGAGGAAGGAAGGTACTGATAGTTGATGCTAGAGACACAGGGAATTCCATGTGAGGGGAGAAGGGGTTTCTAGGCTCCATCTAAAAGCACTTGTTTTCAGCCTCAAATATTTTGATAGAAGCACTTGGACTAGGACTTCACTACAGAGAAGACCCCTACCAGGATTCTTGGTGAAGGCATGAAACGGTGTAAAGCAGGAGGATGTACTTCCTAGGTATGACTATTTGAGAAGTGCCTTACAGTCAGTTTTCCTGTCAGTGAAATTAGTGAAGTTATGTGTAGCTAGGTGTTGGGGAAGCAGTTTTTAAATTAGCTGTGAATTCCTATAAACCTGCAGTTTCTCTCAAATGATTAGAACAGTAAACTTTCAAAACAAAAACATTTAGGTGTCTCAGGCAATCTGGTTTTAAAGTGTTAGAGACAGGCAGGGGGATGCACAGCTCCAATTCCTGAGGAGAGCAATGACACAACATCATATGATGCACAAAACTGACTGGTGCAGCAGAGCTGGAGGGACTCGATGGGTCTTAGTTCTTCAGCCGTTGTGGTGGACCTGTCATCATCTCCTGAATGGACTCCTCTCCAGAGGGCACAGCTCCTGAGAGGAGCCTGCTCCAGTGTGGGCTCTCCACTGGATGCAGCTTCCTTCAGGGCACATCCACCTTCTCTGGCATAAGATCACTGATGAGCTCAGCTTTGGCCAACAGCGGGTCCATTTGGAATCAGCTGGAACCTGCTCTGTCTGACATGGTGGTGACTTCTGGCGTCTTCTCAGTGTAACCACCCCTGCCACCACATCCCCTCCACCTCCCCTTGCCCCTACCCCCACCATCACCACCCCTCCGGTCAGTCTACCAAAACCTTGAAACATAAAACTAATACAAAGTTCCTGACTTCTAGCAACATTTTCTTGCCTCATGCAGTGCATTGTTTCTGAAGACATCTTGTCTCTAGGAAATCTCAGCTGATCTCTAGAAGGAGAAATTGCCCCTTTTATTTAAGAAGGGTCATTTCATCCAGTCTGCTTAGAGAATCACAGAATCAAAACCAATTATGAACAGAAATAAAATAAAGCAAGACAAAATACAGAAACAGGACACTAAAATCTTGGCTTATGATTCTTATAAACTTTGGTTACTCCTGGAGGAAACTTAATCTAAGCTATTAGAAACAAAGACAAGAAAGCTGATAGAAAGCGACAGGGACAAAGTCTTCTAAATGAACAGCATTCAATGAACTTTCTTTGAATGCTTTAAAAACCCAAAGAAACAAAAGAGTATTTACTCTTTGATACCGTAATATTGGCAAAGCAAAGATTCGGTTCATAGGCTGAGGAAATGCACTCTGCAGATGGCAAAGGCAAACCTTAGTCCCAGTTCATACTCTAGCAGCTGGTATCCTAAGTTTTGTATCCCCCATTCGTCTCACTTCCTTTCATTTAACAGCCAGACAGTTATTTATTTTCCCTTTTAACAAATGGGGCTTTTGTTCATCTCCTTCCTTCAAGCAGCCCCTTCAGTAATCTTTCTTTGTTCCTGAATTTAGGACTGAGTTGCTGAATCATCCTCAATGTAAAACACAGTGAGAGTAATGCATGCAAAGCAAAGACTACCAAGCAGAGTATGATAGCGCTAGTCCACTTGTATTTGTTCCTGAGGGGAATATGCAGTTTGCCACTGTCATGAGAAGCAGCAGAGCCTGGTCAGAGGAATTATACCAGGGGCTGCATCACAGATAAATGGGCACCATAACCTTGCTGGCTGTGATCCTTTGTGGGTGCAGTTGGAATTGGAGGGTGTGTTCTGTTTCCAATATCTCATTTTAACTCTTAGAAAAGGGAGCAGCTGCCTCTTAACACTGCCGAGCAGCCTGGTGACAGTGCACGGGAACAGATGGCAGAGCAAGTGTCTCTTTCTTTGCATTTAGGCAGTCCCTTTCTCTCCTCCTGCTTCTCACAAACATACTAAACCTTTTCTTTTCACTCCAGGAAACAATCACACTTGCTCTGTGAGAAGTAAAAAGAAGGAAAAGGAGAAAATCTAAAGCACTGATTTGCACTCCTACCCCCTTCTTTTACAGGTCAGTCAACTGAAAAAATAGATGAGCTTTAAGATTTTTTTGGTGTTCCTGTGGGTTGATATGTAAACAATCTAAGAGCATTTGGTAGTTTCTTTGCTGCACAGGGAAGCAAAGAGATAGTAGAATTTAAATTAGGGAAGAACTAGTGTAGCCATCCCTCGACATCTGCATCATTGCCAGAGGTTTTCCCTTTTGTATCAATAATCTGAGAACACAAAAGCTTGGCTTATAAACATGGATGGTTTATACAGATACAAACAAAATGTCTACACAGCATACATCATCTAGTGACTAATGTCTGTTAAGTATTGCTAGATGAGGAAAAAATGCATAAGAAACAGATTTCAGCTGTTATATGTTTTCCCTGTGATTTAAACTAACAAGTTATTGAAAATCAAGTGATGACTTGCATCTGACAATAATACAAATTAATTTGGAGGCCATATGAACACTTTAAAACTCACCATTATGGCAAAGTCCACTGGGACCAAATTAACATGCCTAGGTGCTCTGCTCGTTTTTAAGTGGAGTCCATCCAGCCATTCAGAATCTACTGCTGACAGGAGCGCCTGAAGCAACTAGACTTGGATGGGAGATGCTGGTGGTAGGTCACAACACCGAGACTGATTCGTTCAGACTGTCTGCAGGCTCACTTAGTGCCACTGAGTTGGCTGCACTCTTTACCTTTGCAGTTGTGAAGTCTAGAGATGCATGTATTTTTTAAAAGGCAATTTCAGATTCTGACATAATTTCAAGACCTCTGGGACTTCAGACACTGTGTAGACTCTGTAATATCTAGGCTGTGATCCATGCTAGCTGTCAGGTCCCTATTCCTGCCATTACAGTTGATCCTATAACTGTTACTGTCCCACATTTGGAAAGAATCAAACAGCAACCTAATATATACTGAAGCAAATCAGAGGGTCATTTATTTCTGTACCTGGTGAATATTCTATTTCCTGAGAAGAACTTTTTAATCACAAGTCTCAATGCACCCTGTATTAATTGAACATAGATATTTTTCAATGCTGTAAGAGATCAGAATATGAGCTATATATTTGCATGGAGAAGTGCTTGAGTGTATTTTTTGATTAAATACCCTATGAGTCAAATATTTTCGCTTTACTTCAAGGTCTTTAGAAATTGTTTCCAGATCATCTCCCCTTGTAAACAAGCACTTTTAAAGTATTCCATTAATAGGTGTTTTTATTAGCTGCAGATGAATCTGAAGAGACTGGACCCTGGGAGACACTCTTGTTATGTGTCAGTCTCTTCAGGGCTTTGTAGAATGTCACTTTGAAAATTTAACATAATGGAAACTGGTGAGCTGTGCTCTTTCATGCAAAAGGTTTACATAAACATTGAAGTGTTGCTTCTGGTTGGTATAGCCTGTAACTTGTATGAACATTGCCCTTAAGCTACTATTCTTTAAGTGAGCAAAAACACAAAATGTTTTGCCAGTGTGCTCTGCGTTGTGAAATCGTAGAAAGTTTTAAACTCAGTTGTGTAGTACTTAACTTGGCATTGAAGTGGCAAGAACAAAACCACAATAAAAACCTAAGGCCACAGGGCCAAAGTCAAAATAAGCCACAATCTTTAGCTTAGTGAATTCTCACTCCAGGGTCTGTAAGTACAGGTGTGCTTGCATAAGAAATCCCAGCCGCTTTCATTAAAAGTACCTAGAGTTTTGTCCTGGTTTGAGTTAGAAAAGAACCAATTCTGTTCAGTGATTTTACTTTCTAAAAGTATTCCATCCCACATACGCCATATTTGATGTATAAACTGGGGGCCAGTCCCCTCTTGCTAGAGTCCCCTGCTAGATTTCCCTTTTAAGACCCTGTCCTGACCCGAGATTCCTGATTCCTAAGTTCAGGCATCCGGTACCAGGACCTCATCCCCAGGGGAGATGGATTCTTCTGGTACTGGGAGGTCTGGTACTGGAACACCTGCTGCTGCAGCTTCGGTAGTGACATAGTTATCATTGAAACGGGGTTTGTGTTAGTATTGGGTTCTGTATATATTTGCATATTTTTCATTTAACTTTGTTATTATTATTAAAGTAGTCTTAGTTTGATTTTCCAATCCACAAGTCTCTCTGCCTCTCTTATCCCCTATCCCTTCCTGCCGTGGTGGGCGAGAGAGGGGGTAATAGAAAGCGTCTGTCATTGGGTTGGTGGTCGGCCCAGCTTCTACCCTCGACAAGTTTGGATCAAGTGAGACAGATAAAGCAACTATAGACTTTTTCTGAAAAGCTGAAAAGTGATTAGATCTGCATTCTCTGGCTTACTCCTGAAAGGGTGGGTAGTGCAACTGCTCCTGATGCAGGCTAGAACTTTTCAACTTTTTTTGCAACTTCACTGCCTTCTTGGACTCTGGATTACATTAAAGAACAGAAATAATTACACTGAGGAGTCTGTCCTGCATTCTTAAAATAAGCAAAATGCTTACTGGATTTGCAGTGTAGGTCTGTCTTTTGTTTAGGAAAAGCTTTGAAGTCTGTTGAACAAGGACCAAGCCAAGATCTTTGAGTGAAACTCAAGTGGTGTTTAAGTTTTGTTCTGTGGGCTTTTTGTAATTTGTATTCCTTTGACACACTCAGATTTCATAAACCTGAATTGAATTTTGAGATGGCAAGAAACACAGCACTTACTCAAAAAAGTTTCTTCTTCTGTATAATAGTGAGCGCTAGGCTTGATTGTGTGTATATTCACCACTGTCCTCTACTGGCTGAATTAAGAACTGTGCAGCTCTGTGTTGAGGAACACTGGGTAAATGGAATAAGAATTGCTGTGCCATTTGTTCAAATCTGAAAACTGGTTCTAAGTCAACTGTGCTTATGAGTGTTTTGCATTCATCTTCCTATAATGTTAAAATGAAAGAATTTTATTTTTTTTTTAATCAACATACAGGTTTAGAAGAGTGAGCTAATTATCTTTTTGTAGGCCAGCTGATACAATTAGAAGAAATGGATAAGATTTCAGGCACATAAAACCTCCATTGTGACTGACAAGGAGATTGAAACATGGGAGTAAAGCAAATATTAGAAACAGGTGACCTGATTTTAACCCAATTGCTATTTGATTGGCTTCCTCAGGAAAAGAGAGAGCTGATACTTTCAGGTAACAAGGTTGCTGTGACAGATGTGAGGTCCCAGCTAACTGTGAAACTGAGAAAGAGTTTTTGTGGCTCTCAAATGCTTTTCAGAATGCTAAGAAAAAATTAAATGCTAACATTAGACCATTTAAAACATGGCTTTTTGTAACTTGGATTGATACATAGCACTTCCGGGGCATTGTGCTTTTATTTAGTTTTGGTTGTCCAGTTCATTAGCTGTCTTTTAGCCAGGAGGAAAACTACTTCCCTTATAGCAGTTTCCTCTAATGAATGTTGCAATATTATGCTTCTCTTAATTGTAGAATGTGCTAAAGGCTTTTCATTCACTGCAGCTTAAGCATATTATGAAGTTCAGAGTCTCGACACAAGAATTTTTTTCCAGACAACATACTTGAAGAGCTAAAAATATAGCATTTTCATTTTTCACTGATCAGCTCTAAGCACTCTGGTATCTGAATAAGATGGTTTTGGATCCCTAACAAATAAGTAAAAAGGGGAAAGAACCTTTTCCTTTAGCTTGGGAGCACAAAGTTGGTTTATCACAGCAGTATTTTCATTAATGGTGTTCAGAAAGGCAGAATGTGTGTGCAGCAGCATTCGGAAAAATGGCTGCTTAGAGACATAAATCTCCCCTGAGATCTCACTGTGGTGGTGTACCTTTGATTTCTTTCCTAATATAATAGCATATTGTGTGCTCTAATACTGCCTCAAATTCAAGCAGTTTCTTAGTTTATTTGATTTTACAGGGTGAAGGGCAGAGGAGGGGGGAGAAATATAGTTGGGGATGATGTTGGTTCACAAATGTAATCCTGATTATGTGACACTTTTACACATTCATTTCAGTGGCAGACCTGGAGCTGGCTGAGGACCACTGTCAGGAAAATAGCAATGTGAGGGCCACCCAGCCTGGCACAGGGCATCCTGCAGCTGAGCTGAATTCAGTGTTGCAAAATGGAGGCATGTCTTCATAGCAGCGTGCAGAAACCTCAGTAAAGAAGCAGTCTCTGGTTCTCATGGTAACCAGGATTTCCATATACTGCAGGGGTACACATGGTCTGACATCACTTTGCTGCAGGGAGGATTTCTATGCATACTCAAGGACTAAATAAAGCCCTTCGTAAATCAAGAATGCCTGTTCATTTTCGTGGCTGTAAGTGTATGATTTTCCCTGTGTGAAAAGGAGAAGAAAAGGGAAAGAGGATGCGGAGATGGATGCAAAATTTTATTTCTCTAAGTAGAAATAGAAAGAAGCCTGACACAACCAGCTTCTCATTTTTAGTTTGCTTCCCATTTTAAAAAGCAATAATATCTTGCACAGCTGGGAGGAAAGAAGGATGCTAGCAGCTTCTGTAGGCCTAAGAAAAGTTGCTTTGCTAATAGGAGCATAGGAAAATAGTTGCTGAATGCTAGGTGATGCTTTTTGCTGCGACATTGTGTATACAGATTTAGCAGGGAAGGACTGTAATGAAGACGTGATATTCATCATGCATGATACAGTGACATCTGCTGTAAGACATGCTGTGCTGTGTGTTGCAATTCCCAGCTAGGAAGATAATCCATGAGCTTTGGTGTTATCAGACTCTGCCACGGAGCCCAGTGAGAGGTCTCCTTGCCCCTCATTTAAGATGTGTCATACTTACTGTCATATCTTCCAGGGCCCGATGTTATTCAGTCCTTTGTATAGATTCTGTGCTGGGGAATTGTAACACAAGAGAACCTGACATGAAACCTTTATTGTTCTGTAAGAAGATTGGAGTTCCCTGGGTGTGAGAGGTCTAGAGTTGCTTGTACATAATTTATAATAGGCCTGTATATGGACCTACAAAAGTGAAAAATTAGTTGGAGGTTGAAAACATTTAAAATACTCACGTATCTTTTCCCTTTTAAAATTCTTTTTAGCAGTAACACCAACTCTGAACTGAAAATGCTCATACAACTATTTTTCACTTGTATTAATCCAAATAATTTTGAACTCTTCTATTTGCAAAGCTTTGGTGTGGACTTGTGTGAACTCTAATATATGGAGATCTTGTAGGACTAAGGCAGTTATTACAATGTAAAGCTGTAGTTCTTCCCTTTTACTCATTACTCAATAATTTTGAAGTTCCTTTCCAACCATAATAATTCTATGATTTTATGATTCTATGATTACAAACTCCCATCTTTCTAAATGAAGTTCAGTGGAGCTCTGCATAGGTGCGATATCCACACCACCGTCTCAACTACATGATAGAAAAACCTTCAATTTGTTTGAATTTTGAGGAGGGGTTTACTTTGCAGTGTGTTTTGTGACATGCCAAATATATTCCCAGATGATCACATATAAATTATCAAAGTTAAATAAACATCAGTGAATATTTCTTGTGAATGTGGTGTACCTTGAAGCGTTACAGACCTTTCCAGACATTGCTGTTTCTGCATGTTTTGATCAACAGATTTCATTTTTCTTCTGAATTATGGTTCCTTTCTTTCTCTTTGGTTACAAATTACAATTTTATTACACACTGTACTTGAAGTTAAATGTAAGATGTATAATCACAAATCTAATGACAAATGTCCTCTCATGGGCACCTACATGTGGGTAGGAAAAAAAAGAGGTAAAAATGAGGAGAAATAAAAGCCAGACCTTGGTATTTTAACTGCTATATCCTCAGGTGAACTGTTTTCTTGCAAGCGGCTTCTAGTAAATGTGGAAAACAAAGCTGGTGGTTATCTAATGGCTTAAGAGGAAAAAGAGTCTACTTTGAACTGAAAACAACATTCACAGCTCAAATGTTGAGGCTATAAATATCTTGTCAGAAATATCATCTTTAACATTGCAAAACCCTACTGGAGTCTTCACTCTAGGAAAGAAAGGCAGGTGGCAGCTTTGCAGGTGGCTGTACTGCAACAGTGCAGGGCCACTGGCAATGGTTAATGATAAATGATACCTGAGCTCTGCTTTGATACCAATAGTGTAATACCAAATGTGCGCTCATTGTCCCTTCTATACCCTAGAGGGAGCTGATTTTTCCCACCTTCATGTTGGAATATGGAATAACAACTTTAACAGTGGAATCAAGGGATAGGCTTCCTTAAAAAGCCTATCTGTGTTGCTTGGCATCAGAAGTCACAGAATCACAGAATCAAAGAATATTAGGAGTTGCTCCTTTTTCCAAGTGGATCCAGAAGTGCATTAATAATTAATTATAATTTTCTATTTGATTGTATAACTATAATGGAAAATATTTATCACACAATAGAAGACCTGCCTAAGCTGATTGTGACATCTCTCCACTCTCTCTCCACTCTTCTCCATATCTTTTTTAATCAGTATGGGCCATGTTTTAGTATTTTTCATTTATTCATATGTAATTATGCAGTATACAAGGATGTATTTTATTTATTCTAGTGTAACCATAAATTAATTTCTATGTCACTTATGTAGAACTTTCAGGGATGTGCAGAATCTGCAGGCATCAGCAATAACCTGTAGATCGTATTTTCCTGTGAACATGGTGAATAGAAGTGCTGTCTAAAACTACTGAGATAGAGCAAGAGAGAAACAGTGGGAAAAGAGATAAAAAACAAAAGAGAAGGTCTCATTACTTCATTAAAAGAGGAGAGGTGAGAGAAGGAATAATGAAAGTGCTCCCTTCTGGTTTTGGATCTCTTCTGTGCTTAGACAGTCCAGACTGACCAAAGCCCTTGGCTGGGTACACTGCCCAGTCCTCACTTCCCCTCTGGGAGGTTTCGGCACCCAGGTAATGCATTAATGATGGCTCTGCAAAAGTTGCCCATATAGACAGTGCTCTGTGATGCTCTACTGAGCTCTGTATAAGCTAGTCTTGGGATTTTGCATGCCTGGAGCAACTCAACCCATTCAGGCATATCCTGACAGTTTATGTGCTTGCCTTCTTAGGCACTACAGCTTTCTGCAGGTTCCCCTTTCCACAGCTGAGAACAGGACAAGAGGAAAGATCTCCACCCTCCAGAGGTTGAAAGAAATGAAGATATCCCACTTGTGCAGTGTATGTGACAGTGAGCATCTTGTCATCACAGGCAGAACATCAGCCTAACAAGGACTTCTACTACCCAAGGCCACGTCACTGGTCTGGCTATGAATACTGTAAAACAGAATTCTTGATACTCTTGATACTATCTGTTTTCTGCTGCAGTCATGGTGGACAGTGTTGGAGGCTTGGCAGGATTCCAGTACAAATTATGAAAGCAAAAACCAAAATTATATACCTGAAGTATATGTTTCTTTATATAAAGCAATTATTTGTACTGAATGTAAATTTAATAAACCTGATATTTAAAATATTGTGCAAACATAATGAATGCACTATGTATATGACTCTGTGTGTGTGTGTGTGTGCATATATAAAAAAATAGATAAAATTAAGAGCTACATGAATTATACTTGCCAGTTATCAAAAGTCTTGGTCCACCCTGTCTGTATGGTTCCAACACTATTTCAGCCTCTAGGTCTTTCTCACACTACTCAAGGAAAAACTAGTTCTTGTCCTACATTAAAATTTTAGATTTTTTTTTTAAGTTTCCTGCCCTGTTATAAATTAGGTTGATAAATTTAAAAGCTTATGCATACCAAAGATATCAGTGTCTCTCTAATTAAACAGTAGTTTAACTGCTTAGTTCAGTTTTCTACCATTTTTTAGTCTAGCTTAAACTTTGAGAAGTATCCTTCACAAGTCAAAAATGGGAATTTTCATTAGTGTCACTAATATTTTTTATTCACTAATATAATCTCATAACTGGGCTCTGGTTAAAGGCAACACCCTGGATAGCTGTGGTAAGGCAGAGCAATTACGCAAAAGCTCTGAGATCAACACCATCTCAGTAAGGAAAATGGCATTTGAAGTCTAGGGAATCCTGCTTTGGCACGGGGGTTGGACTAGATGATCTTTTGAGGTCCCTTCCAACTCCTAATATTCTGTGATTCTCTGAAGTGTGTTGATAGTTGTGTGCCTTACAGTTTGCTGGGAGCACCATACGTTGTCATGTCTTAGATTCCTCAGAAATTCTTCTTTAGGTGATGCAGGTATTATGGATATAGCAGTGCTCACACTGCTTCTGTACCATTTTTCTCCTCCTTGCACATGATGTGACTCTTTATTGCCTACATTTCCATATCTTTGATGTGTGTTATGGCAGATTATTTCATTATCCTGAGCAAGCCCTTTCAGCTGTGTTCCTTCACTGGATTTTTGTGACAAAGTTCAAAAAGCTCTTAGGTATTTTTCTACACTCCCTCTCATAACTGATTGAGCTGCTCACTTTAAAATTTGACTGCAACCTTGATTTTGTGCTATTAAGCTCAACCAGGGGTTTGTTGTGTATGGTTGTTTGAAATTTGCTCTAGGATAGATTCTGCCCTGACCTGTGTTCATCTCCCTTCTATCCCTGAAGATTCTGTTTTATTTTGCAGATATATTTTTTATCTGGTTAAAGCCTGGTTGTCAGAGTTCTAGTACTATATGGTAGTAGTGTGACCTGGAAAATTGGCCTCCTCCTCTTCATTTTTCTGCCATTTTCTTACCAGGTGTCTGACTTTCTTGTTTGTTTTTTATTGATTGGATAATGTTTGTATCCTACAGCCCATGGCACTATGATGACCTTAATACTGTAACTGCAACTTTTACCTAGCAAATACACTAGAATGAATAGAAGCAAATAAAAAAATCAACCAGCCTTGCCTCAGAAGGACATAACTTATCTGGCCATAAGTACTCAGTATCTTTCAGAAATGTCTCTTGAGTGGGATTCCTTGGAATGCTCTATCAGATACATATGGTTTGTGGAGGTTTTTCTTATTTTTTACATTATTATATTAATTTTGTTTTTCTTCAGAATTTATTCAGGTTTATTGTATTTTTTCATCCAATTTAAGGAAATCAGGTAAGATTTTCTGTTTGAAACAGATACTGTTCTTCATAATTTTCTTTAAAATCATCAGACAAGGACTGAAAAAAGCCCATATTAAACTTCAGAACCAATGGAGGAAACAGATCTTCAGAGCTGCTGAGCAGGTGTGCTGACCACCCATGCACCAGAACTGCATGGGTAGATTGTGTATTTCATGCCTCTGACTACAGGCCCAGAAATGTGCAGCAATCTGGGCTTTTTTTCCACTAAGCTGGAATTTATGATTGTAAATGACATGGCCTCAACCACTCTTAACTCTGCATTTATTAGCATTTGAGTCCTTTCTCCAGCCCCTTCCCTGGACCAGTAACCATTCATGTCTTTGAATAATTTCTGTAGCATTTTGGAATATCTGTACCTGAAGCCTGAAGTTTAATAAACTGCAACATGCAATTCAACTACACTGTTTCACTGGTGGTTTGGGGCCATACACCGCTTCCCACAATAGTTTTCAGATTACTGTTCCAGGGAAGGAGTTGCACACCGTGTCAGAAGACTACCAAAAGCAGCCAAATTTACACTTTTGATGCAGCTGATCAATGTACAGTCCAAAAGGGTCCAATCTGTCATGAGCACCAATCCTCACTGGTGCTGAAATTAATCCAATGCAGCTGGAAGTCCAGAAAAATAAGATGACGTCATCAGTAATCGGCATGAGAAAAAGTATTACACTGATATTGCAGGAACTGATACTCAGTTTTCATAGGATCATAGGATTGTCAGAGCTGGAAGGGACCTCAAAGATCATCCAGTTCCACCCCCCCTGCCTGACACCAACACCATCCACTAGATCAGGTTACCCAGGGCCCCATCAAGCCTTGTCTTAAAAGCTTCCAGGGATGAGGCTTCCACAACCTCTCTGGGCAACCTGTTCCACGGCCTAACCACCCTCATAGTGAAGAACTTCCTCCTAATATCCAACCTAAATCTACCGTCCTCTAGCTTACTCCCATTTCCTCTGGTTCTATCACTGTCTGACCTCCTAAAAAGTCCCTCGTCACCTTTCTTGTAGTCCCCCTTCAGATACTGGAAGGCTACAATAAGGTCTCCTCGGAGCCTTCTCCTCTGCAGACTGAACAATCCCAACTCTTCCAGTCTGTCCTCGTAGGAGAGGTGCTCCAGTCCTCTGATCATTCTCGTGGCCCTTCTCTGGACTCACTCCAGCACCCCTGTATCTGTCTTGTAATAGGGGCTCCAGTTTTATAGTGTTATTTATTACACCTCACTCCAGAAGAACATAAAACCAACATGAACCTTTGAAACAGTTTGTGGATCACACAGACCTGAGATCACAACATTTATTTTTTTCTCTTTGAAAAAAAATTATGTGTAAATAAAAATATCATGGGTGTATTAAGCTCAGTGTTTTTTGTTTAGAAATCTGGCTACAATGACTTTGGGGATGCTTATAAAAACTGCCTATAATCTTACAACTAGGAAATCAAGGCAAGAATTGATGACCAGATTCAAAGGCTGCAAGTACTGAGCTACCAGGATTGCTTTTATTATTTTAATTAATTTGCTTATCAGTAAGGAAACACTGTTTTAATCTTTGGACTTAGTTACCAGTACAGAAATACCTATTTCTCATTACTACTTTTGAGATAGTAGCTTGCTTGTGAAGACACACAAGAATCTCCCTCAATATATTTTTCTTTGATTAAGGTTTTTCAGGATTTTATTATGTTTTTTTAATGTTCACAGCTATGATCTTGGCATTCTGAATACGTGTTCTGTAAACTGCAACTATTTAAGTCTATGAAATCCCACGTAAAATTTTTCATTGTTTTATGGGTTTATTTCTTAGCTTTCTGTATATTTTAATTGGTGATCACGTTTATTATTACATCATTATATATGTAGCAATTCAGTAAAATACACATCAAATATTATTTAAATCAAATAAGCATACATGCATTTAACCATCAATTTAAAATCTGTAAATGAACTTTTCTGAAACCTGCAAGTGGAGGTAGGCACAGTTAAGAAGGCTGCCTGAAGAACTGGCTTTACACTCTTTTACATTTACTCCATAAAAATATAATCGTGAAAATATACTTGGTTATGTTTTTCATTGGAAAATCTGGTACAAAATATATTTTCTTTATACAGAAATATATGGGATGGAAGGTGTAGTAAATTTGAGAATTAAGTACAAACAACTGCTACTTAGTGAAAACTTCCACATTGTTATAAAATCATTTTCTGCTGCCAAATTCTTTTTTTTTTTAAGTCTAATATATAATGTTAATAATAGACTTCCATGAGAAGTTAAATTGCCTTTGAAGATAGTATTTCTACCTTTAAATGAAAACAGTAGCAGAGTTCAACTTCTTGAGAAAATGTGTAAATCACATACAGGGAGTAGCAAAGAAGCTATGAATCACAGACACCCATCTTAGACAGTAGCTAGATGAGATGTTTCTGTGAACTATAAAGGGTTATTGGAAAGATAGTGTGGTGAAATAATCATCTGCAGTATTTTTATTAAAAATATATATATGTATACTCACACTTCAATTAAATTTGTTTCTAACAGAAGTTGAGTTAGGTGCAAGAATCATAGATGCTTGCAAATTGAATTTCAAAGTTTTATTTGAATGACAGGCTTTACATCAGTCCCTGGAAAAGTGATGCAGCAAATAATTCTGGAACACATTTCCAAAATATTACGGACAAGAAATTGACTGGGAGTAGTCATCATGGACTTATTAAACAGAAATCATATCAGAACAAACTGATAGCCTTCTACAGTGAAATGACTGGCTGAGAGGTTGAGGAGAGAGCTGTGGATATTGTTTTTCTTGACTTCAGGAAGACTTCCAACTCTGTCTCCCACAATATCCTCACTGACCAACTGATTAAGTATGAGCTAGATAAATGGAGAGTGAAGTGGACTGAAACTGGGTGAACTGTCAGGCTTATAGGATTGTGATTAGTGGCAAAAAGTCCGTTTGGAAGCTCGTAACTGGGGGTGTACGGCACAGATCAATACTTAGGTCATTACTGTTTAATATCTTCAGATATTAATGACCTGGGTGAAGGGACAGTGTACCCTTTTCAAGTTCATATATGATACAAAACTGGGAGGAGTAGCAGACACACCAGAGAGTCATACTGCCATTCAGAGAGACCTTCACAAGCTAGAGAAGTGGGCTAACAGGAACCTCATGAAATTGAACAAAGGGAAATGCAAAGTCCTGCACCTGGGGAAGAATAGCTCCATGCACCAGTGCCCTCCAGGGGCTGCCTGGATTCAAAGCAACTTTACCGGCAAGGACCTGGGAGATAGTAAAAAGTCATCTGAACACAGAGGTGTGCTCTTGTGGCCAGGAGGGCCAATGGGATTCTGGGGTGGATTAGAAGGGGTGTGGCTAGTAGGTCAAGAGAGGTTCTTCTTCCCCTTTACTCTACCCTGGTGAAGCCACATCTGGAATATTGTGTCCAGTTCTAGGCCTCTCAATTGAAGAAGCATAGGGAACTGCTTGAAAGAGTCCAGTGCAGAGCCACCAAGATGATGAAGGGGCTGGAACATCTTCCTTATGAGGGAAGGCTGAAGGAGCTGGGTCTCTTTAGCTTGAAGAAGAGGAAGCTAAGGGGTGACTTCATTTATGCTTTTAAATATGTGAAGGGTGTGTGTCAGGAGGCTGGGGTCAGGCTCTTCTCAGTGACAGGACAAGAAGCAATCACTGGAACAGACTGCCCAGAGAGGTTGTGGAGTCTCCTCTGGAGATATTCAAAACCCATCTGGACGCGCTTCTGTGTGACCTGGTGTAGGGAATCCTGCTGTGGCAGGGAGGTTGGACTGAATGATCTTTTGAGGTCCCTTCCAACTCCTGACATTCTGTGATTCTTTGAAACATCAGGCACCGAAGCTGATGTGGAGCTTGGGCTGTGTGAATTTGAGCTTGCATCCCAGGCCATTTCAATTACAGGTCAGACAACACAGGGTCACAGAGCTGTGTGCTAGTGCCTCAGAACTTACTGGATGGATAAGATGCCCAGTCCTCTCTGCCCTCCTGTTTAATTGAATAGGGAAATGTTTATATTGATCACAGAGTCTGATGCTTAAAATTAGTTGATAAGCAACGGGAAGCAAGAACTGGCTGTGAGCCCTCTATGTCCAGACAAATTTCTTAAACAAACACAGCACCTGCAGACTTGTTGATTATTCCCAGAGCATCATTCTTCAGGAAGCATTGTATTCAGACACTGGGTGCCTGACAAATAGATGTTGCAGTAAAAGAAAGGGACTTTTTGGCACTGTTTCTGATATACTAAGAGCACCCAGAACCTGTCCCTAAAAAAAACAAAAGTAGAAGAGATTTGTCAGCCAGTACCTGCAACATAACTCTGGTCTTCCCTTGGATATATTCTATAGGATATGCTGATTTTGGCCAGTAAAAGGAGGGGCAAGGATGCAAAGTGAGCTCTTATAATTTTGCTGTCCTCCCTAGGAGGTCTTAAAGCCATCCAGATGACACCTCTGGTTATATCTGGTATTTTGTGGAAAAGCATCAACCCTGTTAACTCACAATTTTAGAAGCCATACAGCCACTATGAAGTATGCAAGGCAATGTTTATATTCCTTTACTCCTTTTTGAGACAATTAGCAGTTCCTCTCTTGTTCCTCTTGTTTAAGTGTTACAAAGTAATCCTTCAGACTATCTATCAGCTCATTCATAGAAATTAATCACTGTAAAGGAAACAGTCTCTTGTTTAGGCTCTTTCTTTAGAGATATAATACTCTGCACTCATCTAGATATCTCATGAAAAAATGTAAGGGTAAAATTCTACTCTGAGAGACTTCCCATTCAAGTTTCTACTTTTCAAGGACAGGCTGCATCTCTAATTATTTTTGTAAATACAGAAGAAATTGCTCCAGAAGCTGTACATTTGTCATGACGCTCTACTTAGACCATCAGCATGTAGGACATATCTCCTCAGCTCTATCCATAGCTATGGTAGGTCACAGAAAGCCAGAAACTCTATATGGTTCAGTTGAGCATCATGTTGCCAAAGCAACATAATACATGGACAGCTTATTTGTAGATGGGTAGATTAACACAAACACTGTCTTTTCAGCAAGTTTAAGTGCCTTGCTCACATTACTAAGCCAGTGTTGGTATCCTGCTTTTATTCTCAGTATTCTCAGTACGACCACAAGGGCTCTGCAGTATAGTTCATTGTATGATGTAGGTAAACCCAAAGTATTTCCCAAAATAACAGGGGTGTCTCTACCTCCTGAGCAATGAAAAAGAAGTGCAAACTGATTGTTTGTGTTACTTCTGCAGGCAGAGTATAGAACACTATAGTCGTATGGGTGGCTGGGGGAAGCGGAGAGAGGAGAGCTACATGGCAGTGTGTGTTTGGGAAAGGAGCTGGAAACAGTTTGGAAAACATTGCCTTTGGTTGTCAGTACACAACTGACCATGATGAAGTGAGAAAAATTTAGAGGTTTTTCCTCCCCAGAGCTAAGATAATGCTGTCTGTTTTCATGTGTGAACTTAACCTTCCACAGCTGAGAGGGAGAACACTTCAGCGAAAGACTTTGCATTAACATGCCTTAATTTGCAAAAAGCTGGTGAAAAGCAGTAAAAGCTGACTGCTACTGTGGCTACCTGACAGGCAGCAATTTGTTAGCCAGCTTTATCTGATTGCATTTGATTTGTGTTCCTTTACCCTTACTATGTAGTTAGTCTGCCCTTCACAGCATTTGCCCTTCAAATGTTCCAAGCATCCATGAAGCCTGACTTAACTGTGAGCCCGTAAAATGACTCACAAGGAGCATTTTAGAAATGGAGGAAAGCCAAAATGATTTTTTTGAAATATCTTCTTGATACAACATGCCAGCAAAACTCACTGAAGCTTGAAAATATGTGGAGCTTGCTTATCATAGAACAAGATAAATAATGCCACACCTAATATGTTACAATGATGTGATAAAGAACAAGTGGTTTATAATAAACCAGAAAATCCATTTCAGCTCAGGTTTTTATGAAAATAATGATCCACAATGACATGCTAACAATGTTAAAGAGTGGGTCTTGCACTTTGGGAGAAAAATGAATTATTTCTAATTAATTTTATTTTCCATTAAGAAGATATTCTGTTTGTTTCTCTTGAGGTGTATGTATTAAAATTTGCAAATGTTCACTGTAATTTTTATTAATTTATACATCAACTGTATTAATGTGTTTTCCTGGATTTTCCTCATCCCTCATTCCCAACTCTTAGTCACTGTTGCTAAAATTCTAGGGTAGTTTGCTGTCAGCTATTGGCTGATTTGGAAGTTGTTGAGTACTACTATTTTGTTTGGTTGGCTGGTTTGTTTTGTGTTTTAATTTTTAACATTGAACTAGAGAAGAAGCCTAAAAGACAGTTCTGGGAAAACAACTGAGGAAGGTGTCTAAACCTTGCTGCTCTACAGTGTGTTATCTTAGTACTTCTCTGTTGCTGTTGCTTCCCATAACTAATCTTCAAGTGTTCAGCTGTGTCAGTTAAAACCTCTTCCTTCCTGTTAGCTTCTCAGAAGTGCTCCTATTCCTAATATAGAGTCACAGTGGTAGTTTCTCCCACCCTACCTTTGGTCCACAGGGAGAAAGCAGGGCTGTGCAATAGTAGTAAGCTCAAAGGAGTGCATTTGGTGTGTTGCTCTTTCACTTATATATTGACCTGAAGGAGGATCAGGTGGTCTGAGCAGTCCTGTTGGCTTCTGCGCAGATGTCTTTCAGTCAGTGTCTGACCTCCATTGAATAGTCCTGTATTGCTCTAAAAGCTTTTTTTCTGATGAAGTGTTGGAAGTTCAATCTTTGTATAGTTCCATGTGTTATATTAAAGATGATTAGAGCATCACTTTTGGCAGCAGAAGCTGTTATTTGATTTTCTCAATTTTTACCCAGAAGGTGATGTAAATATTGTAACCACTATTTGTACTAAATGCCTTAAAAAAGGTAAGTAGAAATTTTGTATTCCTTGAGAATAAATTTTAATAAGCAGCTAATTAAGGCTTTAATCTTAACAGAAAGCATTTGAGCACACACAGGAAGTACATCACAGTTGCCACAAGACTCCTATTACAGGTATAAATACAAAGACAAATTTCCTGTAAAATGTCTGCAGGATAAGTCTGTAATATTTGTAAGATTAACTTATGATTCTTCACAATGCTTGCAGCTACTCTAAACCTGAGCTCTCTCTGACCTCTGAAACTTGCAGGTGAGGATTCAGATACTGACAGTGACTGGTTTTACAGCAATGTATCTGAAGAGCAGCATCCAGTTCCAGCTACTGGATAGGATCAGAGGTCCCAGAAGCCTGCTTTTACCTTGTTACAGCTATGAAATACACTTTTTGATGCACTCTTAAGAGGTAAATTAAGCATTAATAATACAAATTCCTCCTCATTTTTTGTGGTTGACCTTATATGCCAAGGCACTGAGCTTATCAAACAGCAAATTTACATTGAGAGAAACAGTTCTGGAGCACTCAGAAGTTTCCTTCCAAAATCATTGTCAGCTCCCATTTGGTTTTGGTTATTTCTCTCTGCACCAATTTCCCTCCTCTTCCCCCATAGTGTGTCTGGTTTGTTATTAGTGGGTTGCTGCATTGTGTCCTATATCATTGTGTAATTCTGCCTTCAGTGTGGAGAGACAAGGAGGGAAAATGTGTGCATAACTTCTTTTCTCCTAATGTGTGTGCCTGATGTATCAGGAGGAGGAGTCAGACCACTTTAGGAGGCTTTATATTCCTTGTATTTAGGAACACAACTTCCCTGTGTTAACTGCACATGTACAGCTAAGAAGTGGGTATTACATAAGTATGGCCCAAGACTAGGCAGATGTCTACTCTTGCTCTTTTCAAAGCACTTCAAAAATGTTCTTTTCTAGTATTATACAATAAAAATATATTTCAACAATAAGCCTTTTAACAAACTTTGAAAAGGTTTTACTAGCAAACAATTTCTGATAAAAAAGAACAAAGAATATCTGTTAATCAAAAGCACTGTTGTTCCAGAAAAAAAACCACAAAATCAACTGATATTAAAGTACATAACAGAATAATGATATTAAATGAATAACTATACCTATCTAGTTCTGTTTAATACCTTTATCATTGACGTGTAAGAGGGGATTGAGGGCACCCTCAGTAAGTTTGCAGATTACACCAAGTTAGGTAGGAGTGTTGATCTGCTTGGTGGCAGAAGGGCTCTACAATGGTATGAGGTTCAAAGGTCAAGTGCTGGGTTCTGTACTTGGTCACAACAATCCCACGCAATGCTACAGGCTTGGGGCAGAGTGGCTGGAAAAGCTGCTCAGAAGAAAAGGAGCTGGGGGTGCTGGTTAGCAGTCATGAGACAGCAGTATGCCCAGGTGGGTCAGAATGCCAATAGGATCCTGTCTCTGAAACAGTGTGGCCAGCAGGACTACAGAAGTAATTATCCCCCCTGTAGTTCACACTGGTGAGGTCACACCTTGAATAGTGTGTTCAGTTTTGGGCCCCTCACTACAAGAAAGACATTGAGGCGCTGGAGCCTGCTAAAAGAAGGATAAAGAATATGGTGAAAGGTATAAAGAACAAGTCTTACAAGGAATGACTGAGGGAACTGGGGTTGTTCATTAACGACCTGGATGAGGGAACAGAGTGTGCTGTCAGCAAGTTTGCTGATGACACTAAACTAGATGGAGTGGCTGACACACCGGAGGGTTGTGCTGCCATTCAGCGAGACTTAGACAGGCTGGAGAGTTGGGCAGGGAGAAATTTAATGAGATTCAATAAGGCCAAGTGTTGAGTCTTGCACCTGGGAAAGACCAACCCCATGTATCAGTATAGATTGGGGGCTTAGCTGTTGGAGAGCACTGAAGGGGAAAGGGATCTGGGGGTCCTGGTGGATGGAAGGATGACCATGAACCAGCAGTGTGCTTTTGTGGCCAGGAGGGCCAATGGGATTCTGGGGTGGATTAGAAGGGGTGTGGTTAGTAGGTCAAGAGAGGTTCTTCTTCCTCTTTACTCTACCGTGGTGAGGCCACATCTGGAATATTGCGTCTGGGCCCCTCAGTTGAAGAAAGATAGGGAACTGCTAGAAAGAGTCCAGCGCAGAGCCACAAAGATGGTGAAGGGGGTGGAACATCTTCCTTCTGAGGGAAGGCTGAAGGAGCTGGGTCTCTTTAGCTTGGAGAAAAGGAGGCTAAGGGGTGACCTCATATATGCTTTTAAATATGTGAAGGGTGTGTGTTGGGAGGATGGGGTCAGGCTCTTCTCGGTGGAGTCCAGTGATAAGACGGGCAATGGCTGTAAGCTGAAGCATAGGAGATTCTGTGTGAATACATGTAGGAATTTTTTCACAGTGAGGGTGAGAGAGCACTGGATCAGACTGCCCAGAGAGGTTGTGGAGTCTCCTTCTATGGAGATATTCCAAACCCGTCTGGATGGGCTTCTGTGTGACCTGGTGTAGGGAATCCTGGTGTGGCAGGGGGGTTGGACTAGATGATCTTTCAAGGTCCCTTCCAACTCCTAATATTCTATGATTCTATGATTCTATGATTCTATGTTTAGTCTAGAGAACAGAAGGCTCAGGGAAGACCTCACTCTCTACAACTCTATGAAAGGAGGTTGTAAACAAAGTGGGGGTCAGTCTTTTTTTTCCAGGTAATGAGTGATAGGACAAAAGGAAATGGATTCAAGATGGGCCAGAGAAGGCTTGGATTGGACATTAGGAAATATTTCTTCATGGAAAGGGTTATCAAGCTGCCCAGGGTGCAAATGATGCAATCACCATCCCTGGATGGTGATTTAAAGGATCTGTAGATGTGGAGCTTAGGGGCATTGTTTAGTGGTGAAGTTGGCAGTGTGAGTTTAACAGTTGGACTCAATGACCTTGAAGGTCCTTTCCAGCCAAAATGGCTCTATGATTCTGTGATTCTATTCTAATATCATAACCACCCAAACTAAACAGCATTTTGTGTTAAAAGAAAGTCCTCATCTCCCTTTTTTATCAAAAGAATATTTTATTCCCTCATCAAATGGAATAAGATATCCATCATTCAAACACCCAGCTGAAGTCACAAACACCTTTTCTTAGTTCAATAGTTTATTTGCCTAATTGCCTAAACTGACAAGAGGAACATAAGTTTCAACATGGCTCCTATGTCGTTTCCAAAGCTATAGGTTTTCCATGTTTCTATTGCTTTTTTCTCCTAGAGACTTGAAGATAAAAAAAATATTATTGCCTGAACAGTGAATTTAATGTACGGTCTTGAGCAAAAGTCCTGGGAGGAGGGAGAAAAATCCCTTTCTTTGTTGGACACATTCTTCTTTCATGAGCAGCCCAGTGGCAAATTAGAAAACTGATTCAGAAACTAATGTTTGGGTCCTAGATAGATAATGAGGTCAGTATGGAAACTTGGATGGACTCTTAAGAATAAATTGGCTTCATTGTTGGAAAGGTATCTAATAATAATACAGAATTCAGAAGAAGGTCCAAAGGTTCTATCCTCATTTTGTGTAACCAGAGCTGTTCTATAATCTTTTTATGGAGGAGAAGGCTGTTTTTTCAAAAGGGTAATAAATAACTGCAAGACTTATTGAGCTGTTGTAAGCTAATATGCTTTTAGCCTGGAGCTATGTAACAGTGCTGTTCTCCTAAGTGGAACTGTTCAGGTGCTTAAGCATCTTGCAATAGTGAGGCCATCTCTAGAAAATCAATGGGAAAAACCTCATCCCTGATGACTAATCATCTCTGCAATTTTCTTTTGGAAAAAAAGTGGCTGAAACGTTGACAGCTCTAATCATCTGCAGAGCAAAAGAGGTTCACACTCAGTTCTTTCATAGGACCTGGTATATAAAAAGGCAAATAAATCATTATAGAGGAGCAATCTGCAACGGTGAAGGGAAACTGACTTTAAAGTTTGCACAGATATTGATATGTGAAAGAAACGAGCCCAGAATAACATGTTTCTTTGATGTTTGATCACTGGGTCAGGGAGCTTTCTGTGCTATTTCCTTGCTTGATGTACTGCTTCATGGGTAATACATTCGCAGTGGCTTCTGAAATAAACAGCTACCCTTGAAACCTGATAGTCTCCACACTGCACAATGTATGAGTTACTGAAAAAAATTTTAATAAATTCTGCTACTCTGGTCCATGGGGTCTCCTTTGCTTTATTTTTAATTTAATTAGAGTGGATTTTATTGACAGTAATCGTGTGGAGACTCTTCTTCAGGATTGTGAAAAGAACTGAGAGCTATTTTGATCATGTTCAGAAAGAAAAGTGCCTGGGTCCATTTGAGAGTTTGGAGAGATTCTTCAGTGTGCTGTTGACTGTCTCCTCATCCTAGCACAGACCTGTGGGTCTATGATTTTTTTTATGCTTTTAATAGTAATTCATTGTTGCAGGATTAAAATTCTCTGATTCATTTTGTTTGCTTGCTTTGTATCTAATATTTTGTCTGAAAGCTACTTTTTTGTAGGAATTAAGCTTGATCAGGTGTAGGAGCAAAAAACAGGGAAAATTGAACCCCAAACTTCCAAACAGATTATGAAAATGTATGGTGGAAATAATTTATATATGCCAATTACTTAGCAATGTATAAAATTACTTTTGTTTAATTCAGCAGACGTTAGGAAAACTGTTGTTCTTACTGTAAGCAGACACTTTAGTGGAAGCTCCCCAGGAATGAGTTCCTGGGATCTCTCCATACCTCTCCTTTTGGAAAAGTAATTGCTCATTCTAACTGTGATAAGGAGGTGAACACAGGAAGCACACGAGTGAAAAATAAGGCAATTACTTCATAACTCTGGGCTTTATTTTCTTACAGTTCCTCTCTGCATTAAATTAATAAATGAACTCACCGTGTCTGTATTTCATGCTTTCCTCTTTATCTTTTCTGTCTAAAACACTGAGAAATAACAGAGTACATTTCCTCTGGTGGGTACCTGAAATGTCCTTAGCAAGGAGTTCTGCTGTGTAAATGAGGCCAAGCTGGAACTGCTGTGTGGGCAGGGAATGTCTAATAGTTTAAGAAGTGGCTCAGAAGTCAGAAACTTTGTAAAAAGTGTATCTGGCCCATGGATATCCTCTTCTTGCCTTCACTGTATGCTTGTGTAAAATTTTTACTTCATCACTGTACAACTTCCACTGTAGTCCTCTGCCAAACACTCCTACTTCTCAATTTTTGTGTTTCCTGCCAATCACAGAGCTTACTACCTACCATATGTATCTAAAGTTTGTATGTAAATGAATGTACACTGAGAGCAAAAATACACTTAATATAATGTGTGGCAAAATATTACCTCTTTGGAATTTCGTTATATATCTTTTTTACCAGAAAATTGACAGGTGATGAGATTCAGGTTTTGCACCAATAACAATGTCCTTCTCCCTGCTTTTTTCTTCTCTCCACACTGCACCATGCCCTCTCCCCCCCAAAAAAAACCAAAAGAAAAGCAAAAACCAAAAACCAGACAAACAAATAAACAAAAATCCCAACATCAACAACACCTCCCATCCCCAACTCTTCCCTACCAGAACTCCCACAGGGATAGAGTTCTGATCTAAACTGAGGAGAAAGTGGTGGAAGAGAAGAGACCAAAGCCTGAAATTTTCATAGGAAAGAAATGCTATTCCACACTCCTTTTACCTTTCTGCCATGATGAGTACTGCCAAAAAGAACAAAGGAAGGCTGAACACAGGTTTTTTCTTCTGTTCTTTAAAGAAGTACCAAGGTAGACAAAATGCATGTGAACTTATCAGTTCTAGTAATAATTTCGTGTTTCAGCTAGTGCTTAATGGTTAGGGCACCAAGGTCTAGTAATTCATTGGAGGAATCTGTTTGATTTTCACAGCTTGCTAAAAAATCTTCTAAGTCGTTCTTATTATACCCATAAACCCAAAGATAAATAAAATGGTAAAACTGTGTTAATCAAGTTTCTCATAACTGCACTATGTTAAATATAGAGGCTTTGGAATGTGCTATATCTCAGTGCTCCTGGATGTAGAAGGTCTCAACACTTGGAAGTTCTCTATCACATAGTATTTTAAAAATTAGTGTACTGTGTAATAAAGTCTATGGCTTGCAAGTATGGCTTGCAGTACTTCATGCATCTCAAATCTTCAGTGGTTTTGCTTGCTACACAATATTAATGAGCATTCTTTGCAATAAAAGAAATACAACTCTTTGCTTGGGAACAAAATGCCCAAATGCCCAGGAGGGAATAGAAGTATTGTTTCTTGTTACTGCAAACTCCAAACTGAGCTGTGACAGTCAGCAGGAATCCTTGCATGGTATTCTTCCCAGTGAACTTTCTGTAGATCAGATTTTATTTTATTTTGGTCACACTGTGGTCTATGCACAACATTTTTCCTCTGGAGCTGATGTACTCATGGTACAGGATACTTCACTTACCTGGAGTAATGCACATGAGTCTACTGATGTAACTGTAACTGCCTAGCTTGCCAATAGTGTTCCCTTCTCCTCCAGATTCTGCGCCAGTGAATTATATCTCATTCTGTAATTGAGGCAGGGAGTTTGTTTCTATTTCTGTCTAGGGAAACTTATTTCCAAACTACATATTAAGATGAACACCCTGTCTACTTTAAAACGGTCATTGGACATTCCAGTAAATCATTTTTTCTTGAGGAGTGCTTGCTTAGTAAATCAGTTTTTCTTGAGGAGTGCTTCCTTAGCAACTGAACTGTTGCCACAGCTTTTCTACAAATACCAAGTGCAGTTCCTATATTTTGACTGTTAACAGAATTATATAATGTTATGCAAAAAGAAGTTAGAAAAATTTATCTTGTACTCAAAAGAACTGCAAAATTGTGAAAAAAAATGCAGAATTTGTCCTTCCTGTTCCCATTTGCTTGCTTTCTTGCTCACTACCATGCGTATTGTCATTCTTCTTCCCTTTTCAAGATAAATTGCCATTTTCTCATTTTTATAATTTCCTTACTAAAATCTTATTTTTTTCTCCTTAAAGCACTGTAGTAAAATAAATATGTTGTCTTTATGTGTATGCTAACAATGCAGCATAATAGCTGAAATTTTTTCTACACATCTCACTTTGTAAGTAGTCACAATAATTTTAAAGCACTTGGGGCACTTGCATATCCATAGATTCTAATTCAGTCAAGCTAAAATAATATTCGTTTCCTGTTGAAAATTGCCTTATATTTTTCATGTTAAATGGTTGGCCATTTATGGCATCAAAATTCTTAAAAGCAATTTTAAATCTGGTTAAACTCTTATGAACCAATCAGACAGAGTTATTTCTAAAGGACTTTGACCAAAATGTTTTTGCTGGGCTTTACAGAAAATGCTAGGAAAGACTGAGTACTGCTGTTTGAATTAAAAGTAATATTCCATAAGATGAAGCTAACTGATTCATCAAGTACAACAGTCAAAGAGAAGAGAGACTTTCTGTACAGGCTGCATAAATATTCCTTGTATTAGAAAACAATCAATTTTTTCTGCCTGTTGTAATTGTTTTAGCATTTAGACATGGAAAGGACCTTCTATACTGTTGATCTGAGTTCTCTTCTGCTGGAGACAGCCACGTCACTGAAGAGCCAAAGAAACTCAACAGCCTTCAAGCCTTCGTTGTGAAATTGCTACAGTTTCTTTCCCACATGACTTCTACAAGCAGGATGCTAAAGAATGTAATTCCTCTAATTATTAGAAACACCGTTGAAGTTTCCAGCCTTTTTTCCTACGTGTGGCCACAGCTGCCCTTTCGCCTGAATACCTGTTTCCTTTTATAGCCATCCTCTCCTCAGATGTCTCTGGAGCAGCCGCTCAAGGCTACAGGCACTCATCACCTCCGCACTTGGAGGTCAGACCTCCGCAGCTCCTGCAGGAAATCTGTCTGGGGGCTCTGATAAAAGCCCCGGGGCAGCGATGCGCGGCGCTAGGCGTAAGCAGGAGCGGATGCGAGCGTTGCCGGCGGCAAGGCTGGGTCCAGAGGAGATGGAGGAGCCGGGCGTCGGGGTCCGGGGGCGGGCTGCCGGTGTCGGGTGATCTGCCGGTCCGGCAATAGGCTCCCGCCGGGGGGTTGCCATGCTCAAGCCCTTCGCGCCACAGTGAGCAGAGGGAAGGCAACGAGTTTGGCCTGGCTGGTTGGTTTGTGTTTGTCTGTTTGGGTATTTTTGTGTTTGTTGTGTTTTGTTTTGTTTTTTTCTTTAAATCATGCAGAAGACAGGAGCAGAAAATACACAGGCACATGTATGAAGGGTTTTGTTCCTCAGCGTCACAGGTTGAGAGAATGAGAAAAAAGCTAGATGCAATCCTAAAGTGTCATATTCTGAGGAAAAAATCAGGGGATGACTACAAATAATTACTGTAGTAATATGCATAAAACAAAGTAGAATTTACATGTGAAACAAAACAAACATCCATTTGAACTTTGAGATAGCATTTTCTCCTTTTCAAAATGAATTATGCAGGATTTTATTTTCTAATTTATATTAACTTGCACCATCAACAATTTCTCTTGTTTTTCCTTTATCCATTTTTTATGTTTCTCTGCTCAGTGATGTTTGAACAGTATCTGTAAACGAAACTGCAACAGTCCTTCAGAAAACACTTTATTTCAAGTAAGGTGATCCTGTTTCTGTGCTTGCAGGGCAGAATTAATAAGGTCACATCAGACAGAGATCATGCTTTGCTGTGCAAGGCGCATATGAAATACTAACTTCATAAACTGAAACATACAAAAATGCTAACAAACCAGTTATTTGTTCATCTTCATTGACGAGATTCCTGAAAATCAAACCACATTTCAACAGGCATTGATAAGTGTCACATTAACAACCACATAGTTACTCCATCATTTTAAAAAGCTCAACTTTTTTTTAAAAAGCCATTTTTTTCCTTAAAAAATGTATATCAATAGAAAGTATTTTTAGACAGCTAAGCACTTTTTACAGGACCATGTATTCTATATTCTAGAAATTTCAAATACATGTGGTAAGTTTCCATAATTACAGAATATGCTTTTAAATCCCTTTGGAGCATATCAGGTCTAAACATAAGTCTGAAAGAGACTTGAGGAAACAACCAAGCCAGTTCTGCCACCTAGGGAAGTATCAAATATGCCTAGGGAATTATCAAATATACTCATGTCATTCCTGATGAAATATCTGTGAAATCTATTCTTAAAGACCTTGAGTGATGGCATTTTATTATCTTCTCCAAGAAATTATAGTAGTTCTGCTAGGTGTCTTCATATCGGAGATTGTGTCCCTGGGTAGTCCAAGGAAGCTTTAGGGATATCACAATCACCACCTTTCTCTTTTGCTTCTGCACTTTCAAGAATAGACAGTTCTACTGCTCGTGACAGGAGACAAATACTGCAAATAAAAAAGCCAGACAAAAAAAAGAAAGATGAAAAGCTTTCCAATGCCAGGACTGTATCATTAAAACATAAAAAGTTTCTACAATCCTAGGAAAACTCTTAAATTTTGGTATAACCAGGTAAATTTTGGTACTGCAGGGAACTGATATTGGAAATAAATTGATATCTAGAGACAGTTTCCACTCTTAGGGTGAAGGTTAGTTAATGGGAAATGAGTTAATGAGTTTTCTTTTGCTCTTGCTGCCATCCAAGAGGGAAAATCTTGAAGGTTTCCAATAAACAAGACTTTAAGCTAGGTAAGACTTATACAGATTAGGTCTGCACTGGTAATGGGTTAATTATGGGAGGAAAACTCATGGCTTTGTAATAAAAATATGTATTATTGGACTCCAACCCCTGGGGAACAAATGTGTTAATGTGTACTGGGGAAATAAAAATAATATTTGAGGCTATAAAAGTTGTGAACTTCATAAAAAGTAAGCCTAGCAAAACACACATTATATTACATTATTAACATATTATATTATCTATCTATATATATTAGATAATATTATAATATAATATATATATATATTAACAGCTCCTTTTCTACACCACAGCACTGCCTCTCAAAAGGCAAAATTGAAAAATACATTTGGTTCCTAAATATCACCAAAAGTTTTCATTTGAGATGCTCGAAGTCATTGAGCCACTAACTGTTATCAATACCATTTACCCTGTGTTTTTCTTTACATGAGAATGTGATTTGTCAAATTCTAACAGGTAACATAGGATCACAAAAACAATCATAGAATGGTTTGGGTTGGAAGTGACCTTAAAGATCATCTAGTTCCAGCTCCCTGCCATGTGTCAGGGATGCCACAGAACCACACAGAATCACAGAATATTAGGAGTTTGAAGGGACCTTGATAGATCACCTAGTCCAACCCCCATTCCACAGTAGTATTTCCTTGACCAGGTCACACAAAAATGCTTCCAGGCAGGTTTGGAATATCTTCATAGCAGGTGACTCCACAACCTCTCTGGGCAGCCTGTTTCAGTGCTCTGGCAACTGAACTGGGAAACAATTTCTAGATGTATTCACACAGAACCTCCTATGCTTCAGCTTACAGCCATTGCCCCTTGTCCTGTCACTGGGCTTCACTGAGAAGAGCCTGACCCTGTCCTCCTGACACCCACCCTTCACATAGATGAGGTCACCCGTTAGTCTCCTCTTCTCCAAGCTAAGGAGACCCAGCTCCCTCAGCCTTTCCTCAGAAGGAAGATGTTCCACCCGCTTCATCATCTTTGTGGCTCTGTGCTGGAGGGGCCCAGAACTGGACACAAGATTCCCAAATGCGGCCTCACCAGAGTAGAGTAAAGGGGGAGAAGAACCTCTCTCGACCTACTAACCACACCCCTTCTAATACACCTCAGAATACCATTGGCCCTCCTGGCCACAGGAGCACACTGTTGGCTCATGGTCATTCTTCCATCTACCAGGACCCCCAGGTCCCTTTCCCCTTTACTACTCTCCAACAGCTCAGCCCCCCACCTATACTCATACATGGGGTTGGTCTTTCCCAGGTGCAAAACTTGACACTTGGCCTTCTTGAATTTCATTAAATTTCTCCCTGCCCAACTCTCCAGCCTGTCTATGTCACACTGAATGGCAGCACAACTCTCCCATGCATCAGCCACTCCACCCACCTCAGTGTTGTCAGCAAACTTGCTGATGGTGTGCTCCATTCAAAGATCTTTGGATGCAGAACAAAGACTACTGCAGAATTTTGTTCAAGACAGGTATAGAAAATATTCAGAATACATTTGCAGCTGAAAAAATGAGAACACTTACTGAAAGGTCAGACTTATTTATGTCCTAGAATTAAGTAAGAAAAATGGGATTTACTGGATTCTGAATTATTATTATTATTATTGATACCCCTTGATTTGGGAGCATTACAAGCCACCTACATTTATTTCAGTAATTCAGACCAGGTAAAGTCTTTCCTGCTCTTAAAGTAGGGGAGAGGTTGATCCCTGCTTATAGCCTCACTAGACAGGTTTTCCCTACAAGTCAAAAGCAAGCCTCTGACTCATTCTACAATTCTGCAATTCCCATATGTCTTGTGTTACACTTGTCTCTTTTGTAGAGTTTTTCTTCTAAATTATATACCAGGAATGGTGAGGCTGCATCTTGGATATTGTGTTCATTTCTGGGCCCCTCAGTTTAAGAAGGATAGGGAACTGCTTGAAAGAGTCCAGCACAGAGCCACCAAGGTGACGAAGGGGCTGGAACATCTTCCTTCTGAGGAAAGGCTGAGGGAGCTGGGTCTCTTCTGCTTGAAGAAGAGGAGACTAAGGGGTGATCTCATTTTTCCTTTGAATAGGTGAGGAGTGAGTGTCAGAAGGATGGGGTCAGGCTCTTCTCAGTGAAGCTCGTGATAAGACAGGGGCAATGGCTGTAAGCTGAAGCATAGGAGACTCCATGTGAATACAAGACAAAATTTTTTACCAGTGAGTGTGCCAGAGCACTGGAACAGACTGCCCAGAGGGGTTGTGGAGTCTTCTTCTCTGGAGATATTCAAAACCTGCCTGGAAGCATTCCTGTGCGGCCCGGTCTAGGGAATCCTGCTGTGGCAGGGGGGTTAAACTAGATGATCTTTCGAGGTTCCTTCTAACTCCTAACATGCTGTGATTCTGTGATCTTCAGCTGTATCTGCGTTAATTATCTCTTTCCTGGCACACAAGTTTTTCAAGCCTATGATCACTTCCTCATTGTCACATGCCTCTGGAAACAGTCCTTGTGGTGGCAAATGTCTTCATAAGAAATGTGGAAGAGAGTCAGACTGTTAAGTACAACCACCCTTACAAAGTATTCTATAAAGACAAGTTAGTTCTCTGTAGTTTTTGCTCAAGGTAATGCCTCATTTTGTAATTTAACACAATCGCGTGTTAAACTTGTTGTTTATTATTTAACCTCTCATTTGTTTGCTCAAACTTTTTGCTGCACGTTTAAGTAGTAGATGAGCTCTGCTGCCTGTGAACAGGATAGTAGCATTCAAAGAGTGATTTATTTATTTTTCTAAACAGATAAATATCCAAGATGACTGATTTTTAAGGAAAAACAGTGTTCATACTCCAAATTGTGATTTTGCAAGCTCTGTGGTGTCTGTTCTTAAAAACAAGAAGAATTGACAACAATAGGGGAGAAAGGAAACTACAGCATGTACCAGAAAGCAGTGAAGAAAAAGCTCAAACAAAGTGGGACTAAATTTGAAAGGGAAGCCAAAGCAGATTTCTGCAGCTGGAAGATATGTAATTTGGGCTTACACTGTTGTTTGGTTCTAAGACACATGCTTTGATAATAAAGATATAGATGTCCTGTGGTTCTCTTTGGCTTTTCCGCAGGTCACACCTTGTGAGTCTGTCAGAGCCTAGCTCTGCAAATGTGTGCATTTTGGGTTTTTTCCCCTATTTCTCACACAGTGGATTTTGAAGTTACGCTGTGCTATTTGAACAGAGCAAGATGCAACTGACTTTGTATTGAAAGTGGATTTTGAAACAAACTTAAGTGACTAATGAGACCCCAAACCTGGAAAGTAATAAGCAGTTGTAGAAAATCCATTTGGATCATGATGGTAGTGAAGCAGAAAGACATATGTGACCCACACAGAGAAACGGACCTATACTTTTAGCCATCAGGTTTACAAAACATACAGACAATTTTTTAATGGGTATTGATATGGTACCAACCCAGTTTGTCATGGCTTTGTTGTCCCATATTACCACAACAGAAATGGAACTTCTCTGGGATTGATTCTGTGAAAAATAGCTTGACCTGCTAGTTTAGATAAAACTCCAACATATTCTATTTAGATGGCTGAATTCAGACAATCCTTTATAAATCTTAATAAACTAATTCAGCCAAGTTAAGTCTGTATTTCTAACCATTTCTCAAAATGACACCACCAAAAAAGAGAAGTGCTATAAGCTCTTTACACAGGAACATAGATCAGAATAGAACTAGAAAATCTTCCACACAAGTTTAAATGGGTTTTTGTTTTTGTATCTGTTTTTTGTGGGGGTCTGTTTCAGTGGCTTTTCCCAATAAAAGAGGCAAAAGCATTTATTTTTATATAATATAATTTTTTCCTGTCAGAAGAAAAGGACTGAAGTATGCTGTTCTGAAATTTCCAAACAAGGATCTTTTTAATTCTTTTTTTTTTTAAACAAATATTGCTGAGATGTGATCTCCTTTTCTTCTGATACCACATTCTGACAATATTAACAATATTTCACAAAGCTCTTGGAGAATGTATCAGCCTTAGAGAGAGAAGCTTAAGACTAAAGGGAAAATCTTGCAGCATATCTGGATGATAAACTTTCAGTTCATGTGTTTTTTAGTTGCCAATATACAACAATACATGAAAAGGTTTCACAGGGAGACATCTGATTTTCTATACCGCTCTCTGCCAAACTTCATGTGTTTTGCTGACATTCTATGGGTATTCTAGCAATGAAATTCACTATAGTATCTAACCCGATGTTTGGTGGTTTTTTTTCCAGACGGGTTTTAGTATTTTGAAATAACGGTCTGGCTTGGAGAAGTTTCTTATCTTTAACTTATACAGAGATATAAGTAGCCTGTCTTTTAATTTGTTCTTTTCAATTTCAATTTAGTGCACAGGGGTAAAATCTTTCTAAACACATAGTCATTTACACTTTAAGCACTGCAAAAAGCAAAATATTTTCAATAATTTAGTATATATAGCTCTAGTATGTCATATTGACGTTGTTTACTTTGTAGTCAAGACGGTCATGACACACACACACACAGAGTGTTTGTGCAGTGGTGGTCAATTTTATTATACAGAAGGCTAATAGCTAATTACAATAGACTAATAAGCAAATGGGCAAAAAGCTATATAGCAATATGGGCAAGCTGGCAAGATGGAGGCAAGAAGGCTGTGGCCCCCTATATTGTTAGCAAGCATCCTTTATACCTTCGGGAGACAACTATAAGTCATCGTGTCATTTATTAATTGGCTAAGGTTAGTTTAGTGTCCAACTACTATTGGTCACACAGTTAATGGTAGTATGCCTAGCTTTCACCTCACAGCTGCATCTCAGACCCTTTCTTCATTGTTCATGTCCTCCTTTGATGTTACTGCTTCAGCATTCTCAAGGGTACAGTGAGATCTTGTCAAGGTCAAAGTCCATTGTCTCCATGAGGCCTACAGACCAGCTGTCAGCCACACTAGTACTTTAGTATCCAGTACTACTTTCTGGATGATTGTATTTTAGCCTGTGTAAACTTTCTTTGTTACTAGCTTACTGATCCTAATGTCAATAAAGGACTGCCATGTAAATTTGGGCCCACTGATGATTTTCTTGTTCTCAAATGTCCTCAGAGACATGCAAGCTGGAAATGAGTAACTGAGTTTGTATCTAATATGGAACAGATAACATAGCATCTTTCTAGTTGATTCTACCTTGGAAAAAGCTACTAGTAAAGAGTAAATTGACCATATTTGCTAAGAATGTTACCATTAAATGTACTAATTAAAAATGATTTATCAAAATACACTTGATTTTTTGTGTGTATAGATGGATTATTTTACATGTTGTACTGATTTGTAGTGTGTTTATGATCCTAACTGAATGCAAAACATTTGAATTTCAAAAAATGCTTCCAACATTGTATTGAAAATCACAGAGGAATGATCTGAAATGATACACAGCAATACAAATAATCTATGTTTATCTCTGAATGATTTGTCCTTTTAATTTCTCCTTTTATTAAATGTTAGCAGAGTGTAATAGTGGAATAATTCTCTCCCTTTTTGATGGAATAATGGATTCTCCACTACACACTGAACATGTTTATTTATTATAAAGAACATGTCAAAATTAATAGCAATGTTATATAGGTGTGATAGCCAAGGTTAGAAGACAGGCAACCTGATGTAGTTTGAAAAGAGCAAAGCTTGAAGCTTTCAAGCCATTTTTCAGCCCTGATAAAGACAGAACAAACATTAAACTGTGTCCAGCAATTGCTCTGGGTATCATTTTATTATATTAATTAGCTAGGAAATGTTGAAAATAAAAGTAAGAAACAGCAAGGAAAAGAATGCCTATGTTCAAGATTATTCTAAAAAATGGATGCTACTTCCAGAACACTTGAGCTATAAATAATATGAAAAAGCGGTGAGGAATTAAAAACATACAAGGTAGGAAGGAAACTCTAGTGGACTATCAAAACCCCCAATTTTTTTGGCCAGAATTTCATTTATCCTTTAATGTTATACAGATTAGCAAGCAAATTAATCTCCACAAAGTTTAGGTCTTTTCAGTGCATGCTTGGCTCGTGTTAGGCTTGAAAAAGGGCTTGTGTGCCCTAAAACTTGATCTTTCCTTTTTTTTTTTTTTTTTGACTGCACCATTTGATTGGATAAAAGGTATTTCCTCCTTCTAGATATTGATTTTAAGAAGTGATGGACTGAAAAAGAAGATATGATGTCTACCTTTGTACTGTGGAAATAAATTCTAAAATGACTTCTGATACCTGTAGAAGCCTGATCAAGTTAGAAAGACTGTGATAATGACATTATTAATGATCACAGATACTTCTCATTTTTTCAGACTAATTCACAGTCGTATGGGTAAGTACCATTATTCTGCACACAACAGGAGAGATCAGCTAATGTGTAAAGCCCAAGTTTAATTGGCTAGTTTTGCATTTTGCAGATGTTAGATTTCCAAATTAATAATCCTGTAAATGCACAGGAGCAGTTTTGATAAAACACAGAATTTGATTTGCTGCTGCTTTGGTAAGACAAATGTCATTAGCAGTGGAAGACGTTGAACCTAAAGAGAATATGCCCTTGCAAGTTCTCTTACCCAAGGGGAAATGATAAAATTGAATGCCAAGGTCATCAAGACAGACAACATGTGCCTTGCAGAAAAAGAAACTGCTACTTTATATACTCTGTTTTCTAACATTTTAATAAGGCTTACTTGAACTTTGGTTTTTCTTTTTTTCTTCCTTTTTTTTTTTTTTTAACATCGATTTCCAGTCTACATGGTAACAATAGCAGCTGAGGTGTGTAGCTGTGTTTTGTTTTAGCAGAAATAGGCTCCACCGGTGCTGCAGCTGTGCTGAGATGTGCCATTTGCTCCAAACAGATAGAGGACGGTGTGGCAGTTGCTATGGCAACCTGCTCTGCTTCAGAGCAGTCAAAGGGCTCTCAGCACATTGCGAAATTATTTCCTTCTCATTATACTTCAGCAGCAAAAAAGGTGATGCCTGCAATTAAATATCAATGAACACATTCAGTTTAAGAATTAAATTACATTTTTACACTTCTTCTTGGCATGTGATTGAGCCAAAATAAATTACAACAGCTATAGTACAAGCAAATGCTTCACTTGGCATTTGTCAGGTTTGTCAGAGTTATTTTGGGGGGGTTTTTTTGTTTTGTTTGTTTTTTTTTTTACAAGAACAGATGTCTGTCTGCACATATTTCGTGTAATGTAACATTATAATATTTCAAAATTAAAAATTGTGTGTGAGTTGGAACTTGAAGGGAATGACGGGGCACAAGAAGATAGCAATTTATTATGGGGAAATCTTTTTATTTCAGCAATACCAGAGGGTGAGCAAAATAGGGAGAAGCATGTGAAAATTGTGATGACATTGAACTGCTTAGCTGTCTAACAGTTATCTAGTGAGATTATTGTTCTGAAACTATCCATACTCTCAGTGCACGTTTTAGAGTGCATTATTTTTCTTCTTTTCTATGTATATGTTCTCTGCAGGACTATACAAAATGGCTGCTAAATGTCTTTCATGTAAAAGAGTGAAGCATGAAAATGCAGTGGGCTTTTATAAAGGATTGTACATGAAATCTGCTACTAATTTAGTGATGTCCAGTGGAGCTGCTGGAAATTTATTCTATTCAGAAATAAAATTCCCTTCAAAAACTAGACTAGTATGTAATTGGCAGTGATCAAGATACTGCTCAGCTACTTCATACCACTGTGCAATTCTCTTGTTAATCTATTCTTAGCACTCTTGCTTGTGAATATCTAATTTGCATAACAATTTCGCAGTGACTTAATAACGTGTAGCATGCCAAATGTTACTATTGGATTATGAGGTAATCTAATTTCTTTAAATCCATGAATAATTATTCTCAATAGCCTCAGTATGAAAGTACATGATCCTCTAACATGATTGCCTCCTAATCTGAGAATAGTCAGGCAGGTTGCATATGACAAATGTACCTCACTTAGCTTCCTTACTCTCTTCTACTGAGATGTGGATTGACCAGAATTTATATGAATGCAAAAGAAAATGAAACAATCAGCACTACCTATTCATTGTAGCTCCACTATCTTGATATTTACTATGTTGTAGAGAAGACCTCTGCCTCTGGAAGTGTGGAGTATGTGCATACATGTGTTTGTGTGCATTGTGTATAGGGATATGCAGATAACTTTTACCTCGGAAGCTTTTTTCTTCTACAGCAATACAGTAGCAGAAAAGCAGATGTCCAGTCACCCACTTACATCTCACTGAATTAAAAAGTAATTTGAGGTATATTAAAAAAGTGTTGTGAGGCTGTTCCAAGAAGACAAAGCCAGACTTGTCCTGTCTATGTCCATACTGTCTGTCTGAAGGTGATCCTGGTGATCCTGGTATACACTGCTATGTCAACTGTGCTTAGGTCATGTGTTTGAAAAAGATTATTCAGCTTGTTCCAGATAGCTCTTTCTCAGAAGAGGCCTTGGAAGAAAAGTGGAGGGTTTGCAATGCTATCAACAGATTGTGATCCTCCCTGAACCAGCCTGTGAGGTGCGCCTAATTGATACAGTAAACACGTCCAAACACAAATAAAATGAAATGATTTCAAGCAAATGAAGCACTCAGCCCAAGTAGCACCATGGGATGATTCTTGTTAAAACTGTTTGTCAGGAACAAATACCTCACTGAAACTGGTGGGCCTATGGATCTATGTGATAATAGTAGAAACCAAGATCTGAATCTGTACCAATACATACACACACTTAATCACTGAGCAAGTTCTAAGATGGTAAATTTTGAGGTAGTCCAAGTATTTTGAACTATGAAATTACATGTGAAATTACTGCTTTGAAAGGAGGACCATTAGTGACTCAGTGATGCTGAATGAAAGGTATTTTTTTTCTATATTTATGATTTCTTATGAACATCTTTGGAAATATATATGTTTTTTGGATATGGGTAACACCTAAGCCTAAGGGTCCCTATTTCTCCTGAAAGTGACTCTAGCCTGATAAATGTCTGATAGTATCATGAAGATATATATTTGACAATGAGTGTCTGTGTGTTCACATGATAAAATCTAGACAAAAAAATTCTCCTGTTACAAAAGAAGTCATGTATTTGTAAAAAGGTAGCTGATGAATAGAAAACAGACTCTTGTGTAATATCCAAGTCTTTGTTGGTAGTGAACAGATGCTGCACCAGCAGTCCTGGGACTTTCATGGAACTGCTATGAATATGTTCACAGCATGAGAATACGGGCAGCATGCTGTTAAAATGCTGCTTCTCAAATCCCAGGACTGCTATAGTGCTCTTGTAGTATGTGCCTTAATTCAAAGGCATGCTTAATAAAGGACCATTATGATGTAGTGTTCTGAAATTGTATCACTGATTTTATAATTTAGCCTGTTTAGGGCTGAAGGACTAGAAAGAAAAATATCCATCTTGTTACATTCTGATGTAGAAGAACCTCTCTTTTAATTTGATATTCTTGGTTCAAGTACTAATAAAGATTCTTTGCACAAATCATGAAGTAATTTAATGGAATGATTTAATTAGCCAGATTTTTCTTGTGGTGCACTACATACAGCAAAAAGTTGCCACTGTACAAGGTCATAAGGAATTTTCTATTTTTATTAATCATTTTTTCAAAAGTAATGAATACTTGTGAATAAAGAAAGGTACAGTGACAGTATGCAAAGTACAGCATAAAAGGAAAAGTTTAGTTTACCTTTGTTTTTTATAGTCTTTTCAGGAACCTGTTTTTACCACTTCAGTTATGTTTGAATAAATTGTGTTTGGAATCATGTAAGAAAATACAGAGTCTAAAATAAAGGGAGAAATTGAGGACTGTGATTAATTATATTAATTATATAATATATATTATATATTACTATAAATGAATATATAAAATACTAACCAAACTGTTCTTTTCTTCTGATGGTAATATTTAATGGTAGGCACAATGTCAGTGACAACAAATACCTGGAAAATGAGGAAGACATAAGAAAGAGTTACAGGTTGATATAGCTCTGGGCATGTTTTAGCTTAAGTTATGTATTATGTGGTTTCTATTCCTTAGTCCTCACGGAGGACCGTCTTGGGACTGGTGCTTTTCAACATCTTCATTAATGACCTGGACA